>ML662912.1:1052174-1071612 GCA_007570785.1 Antilocapra americana
TGTGTGTGTGTGTGTGTGTGTGTGTGTGTGTGTGTGTGTGTGTGTGTGAATGAGATGGGAAAATCAAGACAAAATCAGCAGCAGATGTTGAAGTCATGTTCTCCCTTTGTGGGAAGGGAAGTTGAAATAGGACATGCAGCTATAAGGTAAAAACAAAAACATCCCAAGGAGACCGTTATTGTGAGCACTTACTATCCTATGGAAATGACCTTTGATCAGGATGCATAATCACCATATTGCATCCAATTACAAGTTGAAGCTGAAACATGATTGCTAGTGTCATGTTTATATCTAATCAGAAGTCAGGAGACGATTATGGTAATGATATGGGGTGGAGGAGGGAGCTCATATCAGGAGAAAAGGGCAAACCTCGCTTAAGGACTCATGCCTAAACACCATACACAAAAATAAACTCAAAATGGATTAAAGATCTAAATGTAAGACCAGAAGCTATAAAACTCTGAGAGGAAAACAGGCAAAACACTCTCCGACATAAACCACAGCAGGATCCTCTATGACCCACCTTCCAGAATATTGGAAATAAAAGAAAAAATAAACAAATGGGACCTAATTAAAATGAAAAGCGTCTTCACAACAAAGGAAACTATAAGCAAGGTGAAAAGACAGCCTTCAGAATGGGAGAAAATAATAGCAAACAAAGCAACAGACAAACAATTAATCTCAAAAATATACAAGCAACTCCTGCAGCTCAATTCCAGAAAAATAAACAACCCAATCAAAAAGTGGGCCAAAGAGCTAAACAGACATTTCTCCAAAGACGACATACAGATGGCTAACAAACACATGAAAAGATGCTCAACATCACTCATTATCAGCAAAATGCAAAATAAAACCACAATGAGGTACCATTTCATGCCAGTCAGAATGGCTGCTATCAAAAATTCTACAAGCAATAAATGCTGGAGAGGGTGTCGAGAAAAGGGAACCCTCTTACACTGTTGGTGGGAATGCAAACTAGTACAGCCACTATGGAGAACAGTGTGAAGATTCCTTAGAAACCTGGAAATAGAACTGCCATATGACCCAGCAATCCCACTGCTGGACATACACACTGAGGAAGCCAGAATTGAAAGAGACACGTGTACCCCAATGTTCATCGCAGCACTGTCTATAATACCAGGACATGGAAGCAACCTAGATGTTCATCAGCAGACGAATGGATAAGAAAGCAGTGGTACATATACACAATGGAATATTACTCAGCCATTAAAAAGAATACATTCGAATCAGTTCTAATGAGGTGGATGAAACTGGAGTTTATTATACAGAGTGAAGTAAGCCAGAAAGAAAAACACCAATACAGTATACTAACACATATATATGGAATTTAGAAAGATGTAATGATAACCCTGTATGCGAGACAGCAAAAGAGACACAGATGTATAGAACACTCTTTTGGACTCTATGGGAGAGGATGAGGGTGGGATGATATGGGAGAATGGCATTGAAATACGTAAATTATCATGTGAAATGAATCACCAGTCCAGGTTCAATGCATGAGACAAGGTGCTCGGGGCTGGTGCACTGGGATGACCCAGAAGGATGGGCTAGAGAGGGAGCTGGGAGGGGGATTCTGGATGGGGAACACATGTACACCCGTGGTGGATTCATGTCAATGTATGGTCAAACCAATACAGTATTGTAAAGTAAAGATAAATATATAAAGCAAGACAAAAAACCAAGTCCAAAAAAAGAGTTGACTCATGTCTACTCTGCAGGAGACCAGAGTGTTGAACTGGGACTCTAAAGTCATGCCAATTAAAGAATACAAAAGGATCTCAGATGGCAGCATGGAATGGCCAGGGGTGCAATGGGAGGTAGGGAAAGAAAACCCACTTGCCCATGGTTTCCAAAGTCTGATTTCTGGACCCTGGCATCTCAACCACCTGTGGTGCTTCTGATTCCTGGGCCCCATACCAATCCTTCTGAGCCTCACCCTCTAAGGATGGAGGCCCAAGAGACTGAATTTGGACAGGATGTACAAGTGCCAATTCTTCTCAGGTGCCCACTAAAAAAATGATGGATCCAAGAGCAATGAGATGTTGCATAGCTCAGCTAATACAAAGTATGGACCCCTAGCTCCCATCACTTCATTTATTATAAAAACATATATATTGTTACCAATAGTTATAGTGATATTATAAGTTATGGGTAACAAAACAAAAGTTTTTTGCTGTCTTCTCTTGAGTTTTGCAAATCCTAGCAAGGGCAAATTCCCTGGTGGCTTCCCTGGCACCTTCCCTGGTGGCTCAGATGGTAAAGAGTCTGCCTGCAATATGGGGGACCTGGGTTCAATCCCTGGGTGAGGAAGGTCCCCTGGAGGGAGGCATGGCAATCCACTCCAGTATTCTTGCCTGGAGAATCCCATGGATAGAATAGCCTGGTGGGCAACAGTCTATGGGGTCACAAAGAGTCAGACACAACTGAGTAACTTTCACTTTCTCACTTAACTTAGTTTAAAATCTTAATAATGAAACCCTCAGATACAAAGAAAACAGACATATGAGTATATATTACTTCATCTGTCCTAACAATTTTTTGTCCTTTTCAAACACCTTTAATCTGAACAAATGAAATAATCAACTCCCAAAGCACACACACATCCAATTCATTGCATATTTGCTTTAAATAACCGTTCTTTCTTTCATTAGACTATAACCTACTTAGTGCGTACTGTGTGTTAGGCACTGTGTCAACGACTCCACATGCGTGACCTCACTGAACACTCTCAACAGTTCTCAGAGGTAAGTCCCATGATCATCTCCATCTTACACAAGAAACACTAGAGTTCAGAGGAATAATTCAACCAAGGTCACACAGCCAGTCAGCGGGGGAGTCACAATAGTAATAAGCTCCTGTATGCCTTGCCCTGCAAGAAAGGAGGAAAGCAGTAATATAGATGATGCAAAACAACAGAAACTCTCCAAGCCCTTTTGGAGGTTGGCAGATCATGATTTTTGGCAGCAGAACAGCCTCCCTAATTAAGTTTGTTTAGGTTGGCATTAAAACGACTCTGCTGGTGCTGAACTCATGTCTGCTGGGGCCACTACAGAAGAAGGCCTGACCTTGCTTTAAAAGGACCAATGAATAATCCAAACTTGACAGGATCTCAAAGAGTAAAAAGGTGATATGAGGTCAGAGCAAAACTGGGAGTCTGAGCAGTCTGCAGAGTGGTTTGGTGTTCACATCTTGAATAGAAGGACTTGCTTTCATACTGAAAGCTCCTACTTCCAGCCAATTTGTCACTTTCATCTTCGTGCTCCGCACAGATTTACTCTTTATAGTCATATCCATGTCATCTAATGACAAGATGCGATAACTAATCTCAGCTTGTGCCTGACCCCTAATAGTTCCACACTGAAACTCTATTAGATTCCACATTGACAGCTCCTTCTGACTCCAATCTACCAGCTTCTCACTGAGCCAAACAGTACAAGGTCCCTCAAGAGCAAAGCAATTTACTTAAATAACACAGTTAAGTAGATGGGAAAGTGTGTTGCATTCAGTAAGTCAACATTCTCCTGCGAAAAGCAAAAGGCCCAGTGTGGCTGCTCCTGATGGCAGTAACATAACTGTCACACATCCCTCTGCCTCCCACTTCAGTCCTTCCGTTGGGTCATTTCCCCATTCATCTCAGTGGAACCAGCTAAACTGGTTTCTGAAATATATATTTTCAAGAGGCTGGTAGCCTTTCAATGGGAAAAACTCAGCCTTTGGCCTAGTGAGCTCAACACCCAAGGACCTCACTTAAGAATCCCCAGGATGGCCAGAGGCTGAGAACGGACACACCTGTGTCCACCAGGTGGCGCAGCAGAGCAAAAAGCGTGAGCTTCCCACAGTGGAAAGAACAGCCTGGACTCCTTCCTCTTCAGAAAGATTAAAGGGGTCTTGCTTACCAGGTAATGAGTAAGATCTTCCCCCTTAGAGAAAGTGAGAGAATCTACTGTTTCTAAGGTCATGTTTACATCTTCCCCTTGCAGTGGTTGGGAACTCCTCGACTGTAAGATGGCAATAATGTGTGAACATGGAAATGCAAAGTCTACTCAAGCAGACCTTGAACTGCCATCCATTCCTTTCAAGTGATGGAGGTTTAATTGGCTGTGTGATGAGGCTGCCTAGGCACCCAGTGTAGCCTACTCTCAGGGGAGAGCCATTTATATTGTCTTTGAAGCCCACCAGAAATGGTGTCAACTCACCACAAGAAGGGCTGAGCTGACCACCGCTGCCAGGTTGTCTCTGACTGAAGCTGAAGAGAATCAGTCAGGCCATAAATCTTTTGAAAGATGCTTGGGTAAGGGACAGGCTTTGAGAAATGTGTTCTGAGAATTCTGCCAGGAGAGTAGGCTCTGTATGCAGGCCTGAACAAACTTCTGTTACTCTTTCCTTGTCTCATGGCTCATTCTCTTCCTCAAAATATTTCCTTTCAAGCACTCTTCCTTTTGTCCCACATCTGAAAAAGAAAATGCTCCTTTCCAAGGAAAACTCTTCGACCAATTCCCATGGCAGCCCTCCTCCTCTGTGAATTCTTTGTATGAATTAGCCAGTCTCTCCCACATTTCCAGAGTTTCCCTCTCCACAGGCTCCTTGCTCTCTGGCTTCAAAGATGCTGCCTCCACAATCCATCCTTCACGCCCCTGGGCCCTGGAGTTGCTGAGGCTAATTCACCTCCCCTCCACTGCCACACTCATCATTGTGTATCTTTGAAATCCGGCTTCTGCTCCCACCATTTTGCGAAAAGTAGTATGTAGGAAGGTATTGAATACATCGAAATCAATAATATAGTGGATGTTTTCTTCATGCTTATTCACTTGACCTTTCTCCAACTGTTGTTTAAAAGAATTGGCCACCCATTGACATATATACACTGCCATGTGTAAAATAGATAGCTAGTGGGAAGCAGTCTTACAGCACAGGGAGCTCAGCTTGGGGCTGATGACTTAGAGGGGTGGAAAGGGGGAATGGGAGAAAGGCTCAAGAGAGAGGGAATATATGTATACATAAGGCTAATTCATGCTGTCTAATAACAGAAACTAACACAACATTGTAAAGCAGTTATCCTTCAATTAAAAAATAAATTTTAAAAAAGAGAGTGGAAGAGACAAAAAAAATTGGCTACCACTTTGATCATCAGAGCTATCTAAGGAAATAAATCTATGTCATTATTCTGGTGCATCTCAATCTTCAGTGTCTCCAAAATGCCTACTGAATAAAGAGCAAATTCCTTAGTCTGGCATTTCAGCCCATAATCTTCTTTCTCATCCCTCACTCCCCACTTCTCCCTGGCATATATCTTTTACACTGGCCTAAACCACTTCCTGTTTCCAGGACACAGTGTGACCATCCTATTTTATTTTGGTAAGAATACTTAACATGAGATCTACCCTCTTAACAGCTTTTAACTGTATATACAGTGTTTTTGGAGGAGGGCGTGGCGACCCACTCCAATATCCTGGAGAATCCTATGGACAGAGGAGCCTGGCAGGGTATACTCTGTAGGGTCACAAAGAGTTAGACTTGATTGAAGCGACTTAGCACCCAGTGTACACAGTGTTTTTGACTCTAGGTGAAATCTTGTACAGAAGATCTTCAGAACTGATTTATCTTGCATAAAAATGTTTGTACCCTTTAACCATCATCTTGCCATCCCCCTTTCTCCCAGCCCCTGACAAGTACCCTTCTATTCTTTGATTCTATGACTGACTGCTTTAGACACCTCATCATGCAGTATTTGTCTTCTGTGACTGGTTTATTGCACTTAGCATCACGTCTTTAAGGTTCATCCATGTCGTCACAGTGTGACATTTTCTTTTCAAAGACTGAATAGTATTTCACTCACGTATGTATCACATTTTCTTTATCTGTTGATAGACATTTAAGTCGTTCGATTTCTTAGCTATGGTGACTAATACTGCAATGAACATGTGCGTGCAGATACCTCTTTGAGATCTTGATTTCAATTCTTTTAGATCAACACACAGAGGTGAGCTTGCTGGATCATATGACAGTTGTGTTTTTAATTTTGTGAGGAACCTCCATACTGTTTTCCGCAATAGCTGAACCATTTTACATTCCCACCAACAGTGCACGAGGGGTCCCTTTTCTCCACATTCTCACCAGCACTGGTTGTGCCTTTCGGTGTTTTTTTCCATAATAGCCATCGTGACACTGAATAGTTTTGACTGCACAGTGTTGCTCATACCATCCCCTCCATTTATAATGCCCTTTCTCATATTTTGTCTCTCGAACCACAATTTAATAAATGTTTCTTGAGCACTTGTTTTGTGCCAGAGCTGGATCAGGCATCACTTCCTTTGTGAAGTTTTGTCTGGTCGTACAGACAGTGAATCCCCACAGAATTTTGTTTTCCTTTTCTGTGTTTTCCTTGTGGAAATTCACACTCTCCAAAGACCCGAAAGATTGTTTTAACCCACAATTAACTCATACGCTCTGTAAGGACAGAGACCGTGTCTTTGTAATCTTGCAGTATCTCAGTACAATACATCTTCAGAATACACTTTCAATAATTTTCTGTCAAATAAATTCAGACCATGCAATTAATAACGATTCCCACTCACAATTCCAATAATTTCCCTGAGACATTAATCCTACTGAATCCTTGCTCTCCCCAGATTCAGCAAGACAAATGTGCTTCTATTCACCCCTCTAAAGGGTAAGAATAATGAGGCTTTAGAAACACTATATGGTAGCAATACTAAACAGGACATATGTGAGTGATACCTTAAAAGGGCATGTTATTTCAAAAAAAAAAAAAAAAAAAGCACCATCACCAAAGCTGCAGAGATGATCAGATGCCAGCAATGCCATATGCCAAACACTGAAGACAAAGGTGCAAGAGCAGCATGGTTTAGGGGATGAGGAAAGCATGTAGATCTTCTGAAAATGTACCTAGAATCTCCTATGTAGAAGCCTGGCACTAGCATGATCCTCACAAAGATACTGAGGATCTAGAAAAATCCTTAGACCTGAGGCCCTTGTATTTGGGGCAGCAGTAATCTACCTGAAAAATAATAAAGCTGCCCGTAAGTGGCTGTTTAGCAGGAGATGAAAAGGCTGAAACATCAGAAACACCTTTGTTTTGTGGAAATAACACTAATTTAGTGGAAAGGGGAAGCGGGCTTTAGAGAAGAAAACAAAAATTGCTCCACCAAAATGTAGGTAACAAACAGCTCCTCTTCCCTAGAGTTGAAAGCGAAAGAAATGAGTAGCCGAGTACCTCAAGGGCAAAGGAGCATGTTCGGGATTTGTTGTTGTTCTTATTTTAAGGTGATAGCTGACCTTGCGCATCTCATTTCTGGAATGGGAACAATGTTTCTGGGAAACATCATGGAATGGTAGAAAGATCACAGGCTTTGGGGCAGATCAATCTCAGTTCAAATTCTAGTCTTGCGCTTATTAACTGTACCTTGGACAAGCTATTTAAGTTCTGTGAGCCTCAGTCTTCTCAATTGTAAAACAGGGGTCATCATACCGAATTAGCAGGGTGGTTTGAAGGCGAAGGATAATAACAACAGCATTTATGAGGAGGCAGGCTCTATAAGCTTACTTCACATATATTATGATCTCACCTGTGGTATCACGCCACCCTCTGAATTAAGTGCTACTAGTTCCCCCATTTTGCAGATGAGGAAAGTGGTGCTCTGAATGGTTAAGTGATTTATCCACGATCATACTGCTAATGGGTGACACAGCTAGGACTGAAACTCAAATTAGGATGTTATCTTATGCACTACAACAGTCAGCCTTGCTAGAGACTGTCTTCAAAAGTTGGCACACCCATCCCCAGGGCTGGGAATTGGGGCAGTTCTCAGCCTATCCTTTGCTTCCAGACCATTGTTCCTCTGCCATATCTCTCAAGAATGCTGTTCTAGTCCCAGCTGTCTTGATGAATCTAGCAAGAATTTTGGTTAGTAGACCCTGGACTTTGTTTTTTCAAGGCTGCTGGTTGTATCTTATCCTAGTAACTCAATAGTAGTAGTAGTGACAATAACAGTAATAATAGTTCACTTTTATTGATGGCTTGCTCTGCACCAGGCATTGCACTAAACACTTCACATGCATGAGCTTATTTGATCTTTATAATGACTCTGTGGCGTGGGTACTATTATTCAATAAGATAATGAATGTTAAGTCCCTGGCACAGAGTAAGCTCAATAACTGCTGGTTCTTACTCTGAATATTATTTCTCAGTAGGTCTGCAGAATACAAAGCCCTCACAGAAGGGATGGGCAATCTTTTCTGTATTAAGAATAACTGTCCCAATGCATGCATGCGTGCTCAGTCCCTTCAGTTGTGGCCAACTCTGTGTGACCTCATGGACTGTAACCCATGAGGTTCCTCGGTTCATGGTGATTTTCCAGGCAAGAATACTGGAGTGGGTTGCCATTTCCTTCTCCATGGGATCTTCCTGACCCAGGGATCCAACTGGCATCTCTTACATCTCAGCATTGCAGGTGGATTCTTTACCACTGAGCCATCAGGGAAGCCCCACTAAGTAGGTGAGGTTTTATGGGAAAGAAATATAAGAAATCCAACTGACTTACTTTTACAATAAGAGGTAAAGCTCTGTTCAATAAATAAAAATGAATAAAGAAAACTTTGCTAGCATTTTATGTCACCACAAATGACAGAAGAACTAAGGGAAGGGAGACTCAAGGAAATGGGAACTTTCAAAGAAGAGGGCTCTACAGATACATAGCCCTGTAGAGCCCTATCCATCCTTCCCTTCAGTGAAATTTCAATGAGCTCATGGCCTCTCTGAAGCCCATCCTTGGCACTCTTACCTTGGGAAGAAGAGGGAGAAAGAACAAAATCCAGCCAGAGAGAGGAGAGAAACTGAGAAGAAAGAGAAACAAATGAAAAAAACAGCCAGCGTGCTTTGCCTGACCATTTCTCAGCTGCTGTTTTCAGAAGCCTCTACCACTATACCCTTTCCAGCTCTACCACCTTCCCGTCACCTGTAGTTAGCACTCAGTAAGCTGGACATGCGAAGATCAGCACCTTCCTTCACTAACTTCCTCTGAAACTTAATCTCAATCAATTCAAAGGTGGTATAGACTCCAGCCCTTCTCCCATTGCTCTCATCCCCGCAACTTCCCCTCCTGGCGAGTAGGTGTCTGCACAAAGGTCTCTCCCTCTCAAAGGCAATCTCAGGGCTCCGAGACCGGCCTTTCAACTCCCCCGAGGTCTCTTTTGAATTCATGCAACATTCATGTTGAACTCGACTTGAAGAAGTTGTCTGTATGTGTGTATGGGTCAGTGTAGGAAGAGAAAGGTAAGAACTCAGAAAATTGCTTCAGGTTGTGTTAAAAAATAAAGCTCAGGGTCACACCCGAGTGATGGGCCAGAGGTTTCTTATATTTGCACTATGGTATAAACATAGTTTCTCTTTGTTCTTAATTCTTGTCTGTGACAGCAGAAATAGAATTATTTTCCCCAGACAATCTCTATTTTCAATTCAAGTTTTTGACTCACTAACCTACTTTACTTCTCTGTGAGAAAGCGATACGATGATACATGACAAGCCTTCGAGAGATTCTAAGCACTAGGATTCAAGCATACTGATGGAGCGTGGAAACAAGTGGATATTTCTAATCAGTATGTGAACAAAGCATATTAGCCACCAGAATACCAAGGTCATGAACTGCTGCATGGAAAACCTGCCTTCATACACTGTGCCTGTGAAATATTCACGATAAACGGTGAAACGTTTCTTAAAATGAAATTTCTTTTTCAGTCAGAAGGAACATCTGTTGAACAAGTAATTTTCTGGAAGGAATGGAATTTTACACCTGTCACAGAGACCATTCCCTGTTAGGCCTTTTAAATTAGAAAAGGTTAATTAGTTCATGCCTGCTTATAACGACTTCATTGAGGCTTCTTGTGAAATCTGATTAGAAGGCAAATATCTGATGGTTGGCATGACAGAGACCACCTCTGTGTCTCCCGCAGCTGGGTCAGTATACCTAAACTGAAAGGAGAGCATGAGTGGTGTTTGGCAAAGAATAGTGAGTTAACAGTAAATGGTTCAGAGAGCTGGCTGGCCTTAATCAAACATACATTACTGAGGCTTCTTCTTTACATCTAAGGAATTTAAAAGCTGAAAATCTTAAAGAATTTTTAAATTTTAAGCACGATACAAATCAGTCTTATTCAGATCATACCAGGGTATTTTTTGTTTGTTTTGCAAAACACTCATTTAACAATCGAGGTTAAAAGACCATGAGGCTCTAAGTACTGCTTCCATTTCCAAAATTATAGGAATTATGGGACACTGACCAGATGATGTGGCTCCCATGGCCCATCAGCTTGCAACCAATGTTGGCATGTTCTTCATTTTTCTACCCCCTTGCCAGCTGCTCAGTTGGCTACTACATTCAACTTTGGCCTGTGTCTACAACATACATGAATGGGCTTCCCTTCAAGGGCTTCATTAATAGCTTTCAGCATCTGCTCAAATTCCAAGCATCAAGTACTAAATCCAGAGACAGACTGGCATATGACTGCATTGTTCTGCTAGTAGAAAATGAAAACACAGGAATGCACTCTCAACTAGTAAACTTTAAGAACCACTGCTGGCTTAAAATTCAAAACTTGAAGGGTCCTTCTTATGTGTGCGTGTGTGTGTGTGTGTGTGTGTGTGTGCTTCTAAATGCATAGAAAAAGATCTGAAATTATTCACATCAAATGTACATTAATATGTTAATGGCTACCCACTAAGACTGGGATAAAAGGTGACAGTTGAGGCGCTTTCACTCCTTGTATTATACTAACGTCCATTTTGTTTTCCCATCATCACTGAAGGATCTGGGTATATAAATAAATCATAATTATAGGTCTTGGTCTGATTGGAGAAAATTGAGCAGGGAAGCATAAACTTTCTGTGCATTTTGTAAAATATAAGCATCATAAGGTCAAAAACCTTGTCTGCTTTGTTCACCACCACATCCCCAACAGCTATCACTTTTGCCTGGCCTATAGTAGGTATTCAATAAATACGTGTTGAACGACTAGATGAATAAATGTTTGAATCAAAAGACAAAGGGAGCCCTTCACAGATCTATATGGTGAAAGAGCAGGGGATATGCCATGTAGATGGTAAGAGAAGAAAAAAAGAACATAGCTTTAAAAGGAAAAAAATTGAACTGGGGAGTCAAGGGAGCTGGATCTAATCGGCGATTAGATCTTATTGACTTTGGACAGGTCTTTTCCTCTCTCTAGGACTCAAAATCCTCATTTGTAAAGCAAGAGGATTAGGGTCAACTTATAGTATTCAAACTGTTTATAACAATGGGCCCACATTATTTAAAAGAAATCCAAGAAGATGTAAAATAATTACAAGTGTAAAAATTCATACAGTTGTCTGAGATGATGTACACCTAGGGTTAATGATGGTTATTTACGCAAGATTTTTTGCTTCACTTTCCTCAATTACTTGAACATTTTATAATAATCATGTACTGTTTTTATAAAAACAAACATCATTGTGCTATTTTAAAGTGATGAGCAGCCTATGAAAACAAAATAAATAAATAAATAAATGAAGCATTGCAATTAGCCAACAGGATGAAAAGAGAGACCCTGACAATTACAATCCCTCATGGTAAGATCAAGCCTCTTCAAGACTTGGCATCTGTCTGGAAAAGATCAAAGTGGGGCCCAGTGTTCTACATGCTCCTGGTGAGACCACCACTCCACCTCCCCCTATCTCTTCCATTTTCAATCACTATGCACTACATGAGACCATTCTCAAGAAGAGGATACATTTAAAAACTGTCCATTTGTCCCCAGCCAAGAGCTCGGAGGGACTCATCATGCTCTAAATGCCTATTCACATCAATCATCACAAAAAGTTCCAACCACTTAATCATCCATTATCACTCACATTCTTTCTAAAATATTTTTAAATTCCTTTTATTGAAGTATAGTTGATTTACAAGGTTGTGTTAGTTTCTGCTGTACAGCAAAGTGTGTGTATATATAACAATACAATGTAGTATGAAAAAGAACATGTGTATGTGTGTGTGTATATATCATATATATATATATATATATATATAAATATATTCTTCTCTGTTATGGCTTAGTACACAATATTAAATGTAGTGCCCTGTGTTATACAATAGGACCTTGTGGTTTATCTATACTATATATAATACTTTGCATCTCCTAATCCTAATTCCCAATCCATCCCTCCCCCACCCCCTTTCCCCTTGGCAACCACAAGTCTTTTCACTATACCTGATCGATAACATTCTTTTTCACATGGAAATGAATTTCTGCACTTCCTAATCTGGCTCCATCTACCACCCCTTCCCACACTCCCAAACTCTTTTTTCCTGCTCTTTGCAAAATCCCCAAAACCTTCAACTTCTCCAAGACCTCCCTTGAACTTCTTGCTGTTTCAAAAATTTGGCTCCCTTCTGTGGATCCTGTCTCTTGTACAGTCTTCTCAAGTGGTGGCCATTTTTTCTCATGTCCAATGGACAGCTGAACACAGAGGTAGGGTATGTATCCTTGCTTCACCTTGGCACTTTCGGTCCATGGTACCCCCCTAAAGCCCCTGGCCTAGCTCCTTTCAATCAGTTTGCTATCAGACTATATCGCCTAGCACAACGCCTTATTGTGGTTATCTGCCAGCAAATTTGGAAAGCTCAGCAGTGGCCACAGGACTGGAAAAGGCCAGTTTTCATTCCAATCCCAAAGAAAGGCAATGCCAAAGAATGTTAAAACTCCCGCATAATTGCACTCATTTCACATGCTAGCAAAGCAACACTCAAACTTCCTCAAGCCAGGCTTCACCTGCGAAATTCCAGATGTTCAAGCTGGTTTTAGAAAGGGCAGAGGAACCAGAGATCAAATTGCCAACATCTGTTGGATCATCGCAAAAGCGAGAGTTCCAGAAAATATCTATTTCTGCTTTATTGACTATGCCAAAGTCTTTGACTGTGTGAATAACAACAAACTGTGGAACATTCTTAAAGGGATGGGAATACCAGACCACCTGACCTGCCTCCTGAGAAATCTATATGCAGGTCAAGAAGGAACAATTAGAACTGGACATGGAACAACAGACTGGTTCCGAATCAGGAAAGAAGTACATCAAGGCTGTATTTTGTCACTTTGCTTATTTAACTTGTATGCAGAGTACATCATGCGAAATGCTGGGCTGGATGAAGCACAAGCTGGAATCAAGATTTCTGGGAGAAATATCAATAATCTCAGATATGCAGATGACACTACCCTTATGGCAGAAAGTGAGGAAGAACTAAAGAGCCTCTTGATGAAAATGAAAGAGGAGAGTGAAAAAGTTGGCTTAAAACTCCACATTCAGAAAACTAAGATCATGGCATCTGGTCCCATCACTTCATGGTAAATAGATGGGGAAGCAATGGAAACAGTGACAGACTTTATTTTTTCAGGTTCTAAAAGCACTCCAGATGGTGACTACAGTCATGAAATTAAAAGACACTCCTTGGAAGAAAAACTATGATCAACCTAGAGAGCATATTAAAAAGCAGAGGCATTACTTTGGCAACAAAGATCCATCTAGTCAAAGTCATGTATGGATGTGAGAGTTGGAGTATAAAGAAAGCTGAGTGCCAAAGAATTGATGCTTTTGATGGTGTTGGAGAAGACTCTTGAGAGTCCCTTGGACTGCAAGGAGATCCAACCAGTCCATCCTAAAGGAGATCAGTCCTGAGTGTTCATTGGAAGGACTGATGTTGAAGCTGAAACTCCAGTACTTTGGCCACCTCATGCGAAGAGCTGATTCATTTGAAAAGACCCTGATGCTGGCAGGAGGAGAAGGGGACGGCAGAGGAAGACATGGGTAGATGGCATCACCAACTCTATGGACATGAGTATGAGTAAGCTCCAGGGGTTGGTTATGGACAGGGAAGCCTGGCGTGCTGCAGGCTATGGGGTGGCAAAGAGTCGGATACGACTGAGCAACTGAACTGAACTGAACTGACCCTCCTCCTGTTCAAGTCGCCTTATTCATTGATGATTTTAGCTCCTGATTCACTCTTTCTGACAACCACTCATGTCATCATTCTTTGAGATTTCAGTATCTATGTGGAGTCTATATGCATATATTGTCTACATTATAAATAATCCATGTAATACTCTGGCACCTTACTTGCTTGACTTCTGTTCAAAGATTTTGTCCTCTTACCAGTCCCAGCCACCAATGTGTGCTAAGTTGCTTCAGTTGTATCCAACTCTTTGCAACACTATGGACTGTAGCCCACCAGGCTCCTCTGTCCATAGGATTTCCCAGGCAAGAATATGGAGTGGGTTGCCATTTCCTTCTCCAGTGGATCTTCCTGACCCAGGGAATGAACCTGCATCTCTTACATCTCCTATATTGGCAGGTCGGCCAGCCACCCATGCCCACTTTCGTCTCTTAGTTAAGAGATCACTTAATTTAGGTCTGTCAGACTATAGTAAGTCTTATACACTTAACCATAAATTACATGGCCTTCCCATATAGGTAGTATGCAACACTATGCTTCCTTCCCCCTCTTTTGTTTTACATACACAACCTGTATGCATCTGTTTGTATAAAGTGGTATAAACAAGTAAGCCAAAAGGCATATATGGGTCACACTCAGCATAAAACCAGCAGCTGTCTAGTTTCAACCCGGCAGCTATAACAATCCTGCTAAACCTGGGAGTCAGATCATGGCTCTCAAGTTTTCAGAACTCTGCAATGGCTGCACTTTTAATTTAGAGTAAAAGCCTGTGAGTGAAAGGGCTGCAAGTCCCTTTAAAATCTGGCCCTCTTCTATTAATCTGGTCCCTTCCATTCCTCTCCCCCTCATTCACTCACTTCAGCTACATGGGCCCTACTTTGCTGCCCCTCAAACTCCCATATAGGCCTCCATCAAGTCCTCTCACTCAGTGTTCTCTGTTGCATTGAGACCTCACACCCAGTGCAAGTTCCCAAAAGCTTCCGTGGCTTTATGCTGAAGGTGGCCCATATGTGCGTTTTGGTTTACTGTCTTCAGTCTGGCAATGGGCTTGCTTCATGAAAGTTCCCCTAGCAAGTATTGCCACCCCCAAACGCCTCATCAAATAAACCCAGTTCCTGCTCCCCAAACACTCCAATATCAGGATTTATTTGGCTTTTCTCTCAAAGCCATCAAACTCACAAAATTTTTAATCTATAAAAATAAAAGCTGGTCTCAAAACTACAAAGAGACCATGACAGGACCACTAACAAGGTAGCTGTGACAATCTCACCTAGGTGGAAGTGTGAGAAAATTGTAGTGAGAAACTACAGGCCCTCAGAGGGTTCACACTACTACCTAGGACAAAGAGGAAGAATTAGTCTTAAATAGAAAAGCCATTATTTTGTCAGTCATGACAGAGACATCTTCTAATTCTAAAAGTAAAGTAAACAGACATAAGATAAATGAAAAGGATGCCAGGATACCGTGTTGGTATTTAAAAATGGATGAAAATATATTTGATTTTTTTTTTTAAGATTTCAGAAACTGTGACAATATTGTTTTCAGAACTTTGTGTGGTCTTTGGTAGGAGTGCGCCCTCTAGTGACTCTAGCAATGACTTGCAAGTGAATAGGCACCTAAGTCTTCCACATTATGGAGAAGGAAATGCCAACCCACTCCAGTATTCTTGCCTGGAGAATTCCATGGACAGAAGAGCCTGGGGGGCTGCAGTCCATGCGGTCACAAAGAGTCGGACAAGACTGAGAGACTAACACACATTCTTACAGTAACCTGAGGAATTTCCAATTTTCCTCTAAAAGTGAGAAAAAAAATTGAACTATTTAATTTTAGCCTTAAAAAAAACACCTGACCTTCAAAAGCTTATACTACAAAGTTTAGTTTACCTTTATGATTGTCGTTTTTCAACATAAAGGAAATATACACAGTATTAACACTGTCTTTGGGCAATGAACTCATGAATGGTTTCCTTTCTTGTTTTCCATACTAAGCATATATCACCTTTCATTTTTGAATATTTTTACTTTGAAGTGTTATAATCAGCTAGAAGACTAGAGGTATCATAATAATATACCATAACATATATGGTATACACCACTGAGGTCTCTAGGATTATAACATGCTGCCATATGTACTTAAGAGTTTTTAATTATTTTCTATTTTAAAACTTACAGAAAAACTACAAGTATAGTTAAAAGAGCTTTTTTCTGGCCTCAAGGCTTGTGGGATCTTAGTTCCCAGACTAGGGGTTGAACCTGGGGCCCTGGCAGTGAGACCGCTGAGTCCTAACCACCGGACTGACAGGGAATTCTCAAAGAGTTTTTTTTTTCTTAGTTGCTGATGTGATGCCCCCAATTCTTTACTATTTAATATAATCAAAGACATTTCCCTACATAAGCAGAATGTGCTGTGCTGTGCTTTGCTGAGTCACTCAGTCATATCCAACTCTTTATGACCCCATGGACTATAGCCCATCAGTCACCTCTGTCCATGAGGATTCTCCAGGCAAGAATTCTGAAGTGGGTCGCCATGCCCTCCTCCAGGGGATTGCCCCCACCCAGAGAATGAATCCAGGTCTCCCGCATCTCAGGCAGTTTCTTTACCATCTGAGCCACCAGGGAAGCCCACGCAGAATACAATCACAAAATTTTCATACCTCAAGTTCTGCCAGTAGGACTCAATAATGTCCCATTATGACTGACAACCAATGTCAGGCTGTCACACACATAATCACCTTCCTTGGGCTCCAGCACCCCAAGCAAGTTCATCTCTCCTGCATGGATGACTTTCCTGCATGATGACTCCTTCATGTTCTGACAATCCCTATCAGACTCCTCCAAAAACACCCCCACCTAGAACACAGCCATGCTTACCCTCTTCAGGCTCAGAAATCCGACACACTTCTCACAGACTTTCCACAACATAGATGCCCCACTCACACTGCTCAAGATCCAACGCCCACACCATGCCACCTACATGTGCGGACAACTTCCTCACCTTGCTCCAGCTCTGATTCTCTATGGCAGGCTACCCATACACAGGGAGACCCTCCTCATCTTGTTTAGGCTCTATTATGGCTTAAGTTGTGTCCCCCCTGCAAAAAAAGATACAATGAAGTCCTAGCCCATAGTTCCTCAGAGCACTGCAGATGTGATTAGCTAAGATGAAGCCATACTGGAGAAGTGAAAGTGTTAGTCACTTTGTCGTTTCCAACTCTTTGTGACCCCATGGACTATAGCCTTGCAGGCTCCTCTATCCATGGGATATTCCAGGCAAGAATACTAGAGTGGGTTGCCATTTCCTTCTCCAGGGGATCTTCCCAATCCAAGGATTGAACCCATGTCTCTGATGTCTCCTGCACTGGTTGGCGGGTTCTTTACCACTAATGCCACCTGGGTTGGTGGGCTTCTAATCCAACATAACAGATGCCCTTAGAAGAAGACATCCAATACAATGGAGAAAAGACAATCTCTGTAACAAGTGGTGCTGGGAAAACTGGTCAACCACTTGTAAAAGAATGAAACTAGAACACTTTCTAACACCAAACACACAAAAAAACTCAAAATGGATTAAAGATCTAAATGTAAGACCAGAAACCATAAAACTCCTAGAGGAAAACATAAACAAAACACTCTCCGACATAAAGCACAGCAGGATCCTCTATGACCCACCTCCCAGAGTAATGGAAATAAAAGCAAAAATAAACAAAGAGGACCTAATTAAACTTAAAAGCTTTTGCACAATGAATGAAACTATAAGCAAGGTGAAAAGACAGCCTTCAGAATGGGAGAAAATAATAGCAAACGAGGCAACTGACAAAGAATTAATCTCAAAAATATACAAGCAGTTCCTGCAGCTCAATTCCAGAAAAATAAACAACCCAATCAAAAAGTGGGCAAAAGAACTAAACAGATATTCAGCCAAAGAAGACAAACAGATGACTAACAAACACATGAAAAGATGCTCAACATCACTCATTATCAGAGAAATGTAAATCAAAACCACAATGAGGTACCATTTCATGCCAGTCAGAATGGCTGCTATCAAAAATTCTACAAGCAATAAATGCTGGAGAGGGTGAGGAGAAAAGGGAACCCTCTTACACTGTGGGTGGGAATGCAAACTAGTACAGCCACTTTGGAGAACAGTGTGGAGATTCCTTAAAAAACCGGAAATAGAACTGTCATACGACCCAGCAAATCCACTGCTGGGCATACACACCTAGGAAACCAGAATTGAAAGAGACACATTTTCCCAGTGTTTACCACAGCACTGTTTACATTTGCTAGGACATGGAAGGAATCTAGATTTCCATCTGCCGACAAACGGATAAGAAAGCTTGTACATATACACAATGGAATATTACTCAGTGCCGGAAGCCATCAGAATGCCCCCTCACTCGGATGACAAAGTCACCAGACTGAGAAGCAAACTGCAAAGTGGATTTTCCTTCAGGGCATCCCAAGGCAAGGCCCCTCCTGGTATTCTTCTTGGGAAGTTCTGTTTATGCTCATCTGTTTATGTTTTAGCTTATCTCAGATCAGTCCCAGTTAGAAAAAATTCATCCTGAGATAATTCCCTCAGACCTTATTTCCCTCAGAGGACCCAGGAAGGCAGATTCCCTTTCCCGAGGACTAAGGAGGAATAAGGGACATTTAAATAGATTACTATACCTCCTGCTAGTCACTGGGGAGTTTAACAAGAGTTCTCTGGGGGTCATAGCAAAGCCACCACCAGAAGGGCTCGTACTTGGGTCACCTTTCCACATCCCACTCCCCCGACCACTCCACCGAAGAGGCTCCCTTCCTTGAAAAAACCAGGCTGGAATGGGACTTAGGAATGCTCATAACTCTGGCCAGCATAGTTGGAGACACTGATTGCTTTAGGATAGTGTAGAAATAGGAATTCCTTTTAGTAGTTGTAAGGTTAATAGGCTTTCATTGTTAAAGCAGTGCTGCTAAACTGTCTCTTTGTCTTCTTTTCTCTTTCCTTGTAAAAACCAATATAGGTTGATAGAATAAAACAGTTTCAAGCTTAAGGCCCTCTTTCCAGCTTCTACAGAGTTGCACCTCGTCAGGGAACATTTGGCAGGAGGCTTCCTGTGTCAGTCCCTGAATATTCAGAGATGAGTGGAGAGGCACACCTTTTCCGGGGACAAAAGAAATGCATACATTCTTAAAGTAAAGTAACCATTTACACCCTTCTTCCCTCTCGGATATGGAAAGTGAGTTCTTTACAACCCCCTCTTTTTGAGATAGATTCTAGCCCTATGTTTCCTGGATAAATTGCAAGATTTTTATCCTTGCTGAAAAGGCTCTCTTGTAAGACAGTGAATATTTGCCCGCATTATGCTAAATAAAGGTAGGCTAGAGACATTCAAATGGTAAACATACTATTTTTAAGTCGGATTATGCAGAAATCCGACC
>ML662912.1:1086612-1107809 GCA_007570785.1 Antilocapra americana
CAAAGATAAGGTGTCCATAGATGCGTGGATTTATCTCTGGGCTTTCTTTTCTGTTCCATTGATCTATATTTCTGTCTTTGTGCCAATACA
This sequence comes from Antilocapra americana, assembly GCA_007570785.1. Classification (NCBI taxonomy): domain Eukaryota; kingdom Metazoa; phylum Chordata; class Mammalia; order Artiodactyla; family Antilocapridae; genus Antilocapra; species Antilocapra americana. The sequence continues at coordinate 1,086,703 of ML662912.1, forward strand.
ATACTGTCTTAATGACCGTGGATTTGTAGTATAGCCTAAAGTCAGGTAGGTTGATTCCGCCAGTTCCATCATTCTTCTTTCTCAAGATTGCTTTGGCTATACGAGGTTTTTTGTATTTCCATACAAATTGAGAAATTATTTGTTCTAATTCTTTGAAAAAGACCTCTGGTAGCTTGATAGGAATTCCACTGAATCTATAGATTGCTATGGGTAGTATACTCATTTTCACTATATTGATTCTTCCAATCCACGAACACGGCACATTTCTCCATCTGTTTGTGTCCTCCTTGATTTCTTTCATCAGTGTTTTATAGTTTTCTATATACAAGTCTTTTGATTCTTTAGGTAGAAATACTCCTAAGTATTTTATCCTTTTTGTTTTGATGTCAATCAGATGGAATAGTTTCCTTAATTTCTCTTTGTGATTTCTCACTGTTAGTGTATAGGAATGCCAGGGATTTCTGTGTGTTGATTTTGTATCCTGAAACTTTGCTATATTCACTGATTAGCTCTAGTAATTTTCTCATAGAGTCTTTAGGGTTTTCAATATAGAGGATCATGTCATCTGCAAACAGAGAGAATTTTACTTCTTCTTTTCCAATCTGGATTCCTTTGATTTCTTTATCTGCTCTGATTGCTGTGGCCAAGACTTCCAAAACTATGTTGAATAGTAGTGGTGAGAGTGGGCACCCTTGTCTTGTCCCTGATTTCAGGGGGAATGCTTCCAGTTTTTCACCATTGAGGATAATGTTTGCTGTGGGTTTGTCATATATAGCTTTTATTATGTTGAGGTACGTTCCTTCTATTCCTGCTTTTTGGAGGGTTTTTATCATAAATGGATGTTGAATTTTGTCAAAGGCTTTCTCTGCATCTATTGAGATAATCATGTGATTTTTATTTTTCAATTTGTTAATGTGGTGTATTACATTGATTGATTTACGAATATTGAAGAATCCTTGCATCCCTGGGATAAAGCCTACTTGATCATGATGTATGATCTTTTTGATGTGTTGTTGGATTCTGTTTGCTAGAATTTTGTTGAGGATTTTTGCATCTAAGTTCATCAGTGATATTGGCCTGTAGTTTTCTTTATTTGTGGCATCTTTGTCGGGTTTTGGAATTAGGGTGATGGTGGCCTCATAGAATGAGTTTGGAAGTTTACCTTCCTCTGCAATTTTCTGGAAGAGTTTGAGTAGAATAGGTGTTAGCTCTTCTCTAAATTTTTGGTAGAATTCAGCTGTGAAGCCATCTGGTCCTGGGCTTTTGTTTTTTGGAAGATTTCTGATTACGGTTTCAATTTCCGTGCTTGTGATGGGTCTATTAATATTATCTATCTCTTCCTGGTTTAGTCTTGGGAAGTTGTACTTTTCTAGGAATTTGTCCATTTCATCCAAATTGTCCAGTTTATTTGCATTTAGTTGCTGATAGTAGTCTCTTATGATCCTTTGTATTTCTGCGTTTTCTGTTGTGATCTCTCCGTTTTCATTTCTAATTCTGTTGATTTGGTTCTTCTCCCTTTGTTTCTTGATGAGTCTGGCTAATGGTTTGTCAATTTTATTTATCTTCTCAAAGAACCAGCTTTTGGCTTGGTTGATTTTTGCTATGGTCTCTTTTGTTTCTTTGCATTTATTTCTGCCCTGATCTTTAAGATTTCTTTCCTTCTACTAGCCCTGAGCTTCTGCATTTCTTCCTTTTCTAGTTGCTTTAGGTGTAAAGTAAGGTTATTTATTTGACTTTTTTCTTGTTTCCTGAGGTGAGCTTGTATTGCTATGAACTTTCCCCACAGCACTGCTTTTACTGTGTCCCATAGGTTTTGGGTTGTTGTGTTTTCATTTTCATTCACTTCTATGCATAACTGAATTTCTTTTTTGATTTCTTCTGTGATTTATTGGTTATTCAGCAGTGTGTTGTTGAGCCTACATATGTTGGAATTTTTTAATGGTTTTCTCCTGTAATTGATATCTAATCTCACTGCATTGTGGTCAGAAAAGATGCTTGGAATGATTTCAATATTTTTGAATTTACCAAGGCTAGATTTATGGCCCAGGATGTGATCTATTCTGGAGAAGGTCCCGTGTGCGCTTGAGAAAAAGGTGAAATTCCTTGTTTTGGGGTGGAATGTCCTATAGATATCAATTAGGTCTAACTGGTCTAGTGTATCATTTAAAGTTTGAATTTCCTTGTTACTTTTCTGTTTAGTTGATCTATCCATTGGTGTGAGTGGTGTATTAAAGTCTCCCACTATTATTGTGTTGTTGTTAATTTCCCCTTTCATACTTGTTAGCATTTGCCTTACATATTGTGGTGCTCCTATGTTGGGTGCATAAATATTTACAATTGTTATTTCTTCTTCTTGGATTGATCCTTTGATCATTATGTAATGTCCATCTTTATCTCTTTTCACTGCCTTTATTTTAAAGTCTACTTTATCTGATATGAGTATTGCCACTCCTGCTTTCTTTTGGTCTTTATTTGCATGGAATATCTTTTTCCAGCCTTTCACTTTCACTCTATATGTGTCCCTAGGTTTGAGGTGGGTCTCTTGTAGACAACATATATAGGGGTCTTGTTTCTGTATCCAATCGACCAATCTTTGTCTTTTGGTTGGGGCATTCAACCCATTTACATTTAAGGTAATTATTAATAAGTATGATCCCGTTGCCATTTACTTTATTGTTTTGGGTTTGAGATTATATACCCTATCTGTGTTTCCTATCTAGGAAAGATCCTTTAGCATTTGTTGGAGCGCTGGTTTGGTGTTGCTGAATTCTCTCAGCTTCTGCTTGTCTGAAAAGCTTTTGATTTCTCCTTCAAATTTGAATGAGATCGTTGCTAAGGACAGTAATCGGGGTTGTAGATTATTTTCTTCCATGACTTTAAGTATGTTCTGCCATTCCCTTCTGGCCTGAAGCATTTCTATTGAGAGATCAGCTGTTATCCTTATGGGATTCCCCTTGTGAGTTGTTATTTTTCCCTTGCTGCTTTTAATATTTGTTCTTTGAGTTTGATATTTCTTAATTTGATTAATATGTGTTTTGGGGTGTTCTGCTTGGCGTTCATCCTATTTGGGACTCTCTGGGTTTCTTGGACTTGAGTGATTATTTCCTTTCCCAATTTAGGGAAGTTTTCAACAATTATCTCCTCAAGAATTTTCTGATGGTCTTTCTGTTTGTCTTCTTCTTCTGGGACTCCTATGATTCGAATGTTGGTGCATTTAACATTGTCCCAGCTCAGTCTGCAGCTGTCTCTTCTCCTGGCCTGTCGCTACAGCTGAATTGCCAAGATGTCCCTTTCTAACAAGCTGACTCTGGACAAGCTGGATGTGAAGGGGAAGCGGGTCGTCATGAGAGTAGACTTCAGTGTTCCTATGAAGAACAACCAGATAACAAACAACCAGAGGATCAAGGCTGCTGTTCCAAGCATCAAATACTGCTTGGACAATGGAGCCAAGTCAGTTGTTCTTATGAGCCACCTGGGCCGGCGTGATGGTGTCCCCATGCCTGATAAGTACTCCTTGCAGCCAGTTGCTGTAGAACTCAAATCTCTGCTCGGCAAGGATGTTTTGTTCTTGAAGGAGTGTGTGGGCCCAGAAGTGGAGAAGGCTTGTGCTGACCCAGCTGCTGGGTCTGTCATCCTGCTGGAGAACCTTCGTTTTCATGTGGAGGAAGAAGGGAAGGGAAAAGATGCTTCTGGGAACAAGGTTAAAGCTGAGCCAACCAAAATAGAAGCCTTCCGAGCTTCACTTTCCAAGCTAGGGAATGTTTATGTCAATGATGCTTTTGGCACTGCTCACCGAGCCCACAGCTCCATGGTAGGAGTAAATCTGCCAAAGAAGGCTGGAGGTTTTTTGATGAAGAAGGAGCTGAACTACTTTGCCAAGGCCTTGGAGAGCCCCGAGCGACCCTTCCTGGCCATCTTGGGCAGAGCTAAAGTTGCAGACAAGATCCAGCTGATCAATAATATGCTGGACAAAGTCAATGAAATGATTATTGGTGGTGGAATGGCCTTCACCTTCCTTAAAGTGCTCAACAACATGGAGATTGGCACTTCTCTGTTTGATGAAGAGGGATCCAAGATTGTCAAAGACTTGATGTCCAAAGCTGACAAGAATGGCGTGAAGATTACTTTGCCTGTTGACTTTGTCACTGCTGATAAGTTTGATGAGAATGCCAAGACTGGCCAAGCCACTGTGGCCTCTGGCATACCTGCTGGCTGGATGGGCTTAGACTGTGGTCCTGAGAGCAGTAAGAAGTATGCTGAGGCTGTTGCTCGGGCTAAGCAGATCGTGTGGAATGGACCTGTGGGTGTATTTGAATGGGAAGCTTTTGCCCGAGGAACCAAAGCCCTTATGGATGAGGTGGTGAAAGCCACTTCCAGGGGCTGCATCACCATCATAGGTGGTGGAGACACTGCTACTTGCTGTGCCAAATGGAACACAGAGGATAAAGTCAGTCATGTGAGCACTGGGGGTGGTGCCAGTTTAGAGCTCCTGGAAGGTAAAGTCCTTCCTGGAGTGGATGCTCTCAGCAGTGTTTAGTACTTTTCTGCCTTCTGGTTCCTGTGAGTAGTCCCTAAGTCAACATAGCACTGTCTACAACTCCACTTGGCATTAGCTAATGTCTTCCCCCTTGCCAAGAATCAGCTAGTGGCCAAGAGATGTAGTGCCAGGAACCCTCAAACAGTTGCAGAACATCTCAGCCCATCTTTGCTGTACCCAGGAATTGCCTACATTCTTCAAGATCCCATTTGAATTTCTTAGAGACTAAACTGTTGTGCATTCTAGAGTACATATTATGCCTGTTAAAGCCGGCTGTGTTAGCTTAGTTCTCTTTCTGAAGTAGCTTATTCTGGTTAGCTTTGTCATTGTTTCACCACTCAGCATGGAAACAAGATGAAATTCCAGTTATTGGTACGGAGGGAAATGAAGTTGGTGATCTATTAAATAAATAAAAAGATCCATTGAAAAAAAAAAAAAAACATTGTCCCAGAGGTCTCTGAGACTGTCCTCATTTCTTTTAATTCTTTTTTCATTTTTCCTTTCTGTTTCGTTTATTTCTGCCATTCTGTATTCTATCTCACTTATCCTGTCTTCTGTCTTTGTTATTCTACTGTTAGTTCCCTCCAGGGTGTTTTCGATCTCATTTATTGCATTATTCATTGTATTTTGACTCTTTTTCATTTCTTCTAAGTCCTTGTTAAAGCTTACCTGCAACTTCTCAATCCTTGCCTGCAGGTTATTGAAGTGCAACTCCAATTTATTTTCCAGATTTTGGATCATTTCCACTATCATTATTCGGAATTCTTTATTCAGGTAGATAATCTATCTCCTCTTCTTTTGCTTGGTCTGGAGGACATTTATCCTGTTCCGTTACCTGCTGGGTATTTCTCTGCATTTTCATCTTGTTTATCTTGTTGTGTTGTCCCTTTATTGTAGGGGTTCCTCACTATGGGTGGGGTTGGATCCGTGGTTTGTCAAAGTTTCCTGGTTGAGTAAGCTTGTGTGGTGTTCTGGTGGGTGGATCTGGGGTTCCTCACTTTAACGAGCAATGAAGTGTCCTGTAAAGAGTTTTGAGATGTCGGTGGGCTTGGTGTGACCTTGGGGAGCCTGTGTATTGAAGCTCCAGGCTGTGTTCCTATGTTGCTGGAGAATTTGCTTGGTATATCTTACTCTGGAGCTTGTTGACCCTTGGGGGGTGCTTGGTTTCAGTTTAGGTATGGAGGAGTTTGATGAGCTCCTATCGATTAATTAACTCCTGGATCCAGGAGTTCTCTGGAATTCTCAGGATCTGGGCTTAGCCTCCTGTCTTCCCGTAGCCTCAGGACTCCTTCATCTATGCAGTAATGATGGTAGAACGTCTGGTTTAATGATGAGAAGTTTCTCCACAGTGAGGGACTCCCAGACAGGTACACAGAGTTACATGGCATGGACCAGAAGGGGAAGAGAGGAATCAGAGAGGTGAGAGTGTGAAGTGGCCAGTGATCACTTCCCTGTGTGCTCTCCACAGCCTGGGTTCCTCGGAGCTGTTCACAGAGTTATATGGAAAGGAGAAAAGGGAGGAAGGAGTTAGAAGTGACCAGAGAGAGAAAAGAGGGAGTCAGATGGACAGAGACAGATCCAGCCAGTGATCAGTTAACTCAGTGTTCTTCACAACTTGTAACTCTCAAACAGATTCCCAGAGCTGGGTAGAGAAGATAAGGGGGAGGGGGATGATAGAGGTGACTTGGTGGGGGGTGGGAAAGGAGAGTCAAGAATGGGGAGAGAGCAGTCAAGCCAGTGATCTCACTCCCAAGTAACAATGGGTACTGAAGCTTGGATTCTTAAAGATACAAAGTTGATACCGAATACTAATACGCAAAGATTAAAAATCTACAGTAAAGATTGGATTCTCAAAAATACTTTTACAAAAAAAAAGAAAGAAAAATAAAGAATAAATTAAAATAAGAAATAAAATGACAACAACAAAAAATTCAATTAAAAATAAAAAAGGGAAAAAGGAGATATAAAAGGAAAGAAAATAAATAAGATGGAAAATGAGAGAGAGGAGATTAAAAAAAAGGAAAATAAAAATAAAGGAAAAAAATAACGGGATTGTAGGGAACTTAAAAATTCTAAAAATAAAAATAAAAAAATAGTATAAAAAAGTTTTAAAAAATTTAAAAGATGGTCATAGTAAAATTATATTTCGGGCTTTCTCTGGTTCTGTTGCATACAGTGAGGGGTCAGGTCATTTTCGGATAGTTCCTTGGTCCGGCTTGTACTTCTCACCGCCTATAGACTCCTTTCTATTTAGTCTGTGCCAACTGCAGGGATTTAATCTGTTGCTCCTGTCTGTTTCAAAGCGGTTCCCTCTGCTTATTTTAGTGTCTTCTGTTTGCTGATCTCGTCAGTGTCTATTCAGCGCTCTGGGGTTTGCCACGCTCCTGGCGAGTGCGCTTTCCCCTTCCCCTCGGCTCAGGTCTCTCGGCGCGGTTGAGGGCTGCCCCTTCTCCCCTCCCCCAGCCCAGCAGCTCGGTTTTCTCGGAGTGCAGCTGGGCACGTCTTCTCAGGTGTGTGGAGCTCCGATGGTTGGCGGTGTCCATCCAGAATCCCCAGAAGTCTTGGTTAGCACCTAATTCTGCCCGCAGTTTGGCAGCAGAAGCCTCGCCGGGGCTGCCTTGTGCCTGCAGCTCTCCCGCGGGGGCTGGGCCAGTCCAAAGCCGGCAGCCACCCAGCTCTGACCTGCCGTCTGGGGCAGCAGACCAACTCCTTGCTGCCCTTTGTTCTGTGCGCGAGCCTGGCGGGTGGGCTCTTCTGCTGGAAAGCTACGCAGCAGTCTATCTCCAGTTAGCCCCCTCAGGCCCAGTCCTCTCCCTAAGCTCGTGGCCCTCCCCTCCCTGAGCAGTCGGCACTGGCTAGTGGGGGATGGGCCGCTCCGCTGGGAGTTGCAGTTAGGGCCGTAATCTGGGGGGCTTAATTATTTATCTGTTTTTACTCCCGGTTATGTTGCCCTCTGAGATTCGCCACAGATCCCCCGGGCAGAATGTTTCCTGGTGTTTGGAACCTCTCTCTTTTTTGAGACTCCCTTCCCGGGATGGATCTCTGTCCCTACCTCTTTGCCTCTCTTTTTACTTCTTTTTTTGTCCTACCTTCTTTCGATGGCATTGGGCTGCCTTTCCAGATGCCTGATTTCCTCTGCCAGCATTCAGATGTTGTTTTATGGAGTTTGCTCGGTTTTTAAATGTTCTTTTGGTGTATTTATTGTGGAGAGAGTGGACTCCCCGTCCTATTCCTCTGCCATCTTAGTTCCTAGAATCTGTTTCATGTATATTAAAGCTTCGTTTCAAGTTACTTCGTTTTCTTCTTTTTTTCTTCGCCTTTCCGAGGGTTACTTGCACATGATTTTAGGATTCTATCTTGATTTATTTTTAGGTTCCACCAGGTTTTTGTTTGTTAACCAGGACCCCCAACATATTTTTGGCTGTGAAGCCACAAAAAAGAGTAATAATGAGGCTCCAGCTTTCCTCATCTCCACTAACTCCCCCTTCACTGTCTCACCACTGACTAAACTGATTAGCTTCTCAGATGGCCCTGTAATCTCCTATTTGTCCACTCCTGCCAGCACTTTAGCATAGATGTTTAGAGATAGTTTCTCAGATCTTCTTTCTCTCCTACTCTTCGAAAGTTGTGTAAGGTCCAATGTTCTTTCATAAAACATATAGTGGCTCTGCCACTCCACTGACTGAATCCTGTAAGAGGCTAAGAGGGCATGTAGAGAGAAGGGGCCACACAGTCCAGCTACTCCAACCTTCAGAGCCAAGGCCCCAGATACATGATAGAGCCATCTTAGGCCACTGAAATTGGAACTTAAAAATAACGTGCTTTTATAAAAAAAGAAAAGAAGAAGAAAGAAAAAAACTAAAACGGGAGTATTAACTTTGGGACTGAGTTGTAGGGAGAGGCTAGAAAAACAGCTAGGAAAATGTTAGTAAAGGCTGGGAAATGGGTTAACAAAGTAGAATCTCTAAGAGTAGTGAGGAAACTGTAATATAAGGTTGGAAAATGACATCTCATGTCATATAGGTAAAAAACAGTTGGCAAAACTGTCACCTGCAGTAAATGGAAGATGGAAAATATGTACCTAATGAACTTGTGTATCTACCTAAAGAGAATATCCAGTCAAGCAGAATGCTAATAGTGCCATTTGACATTTAGCTGCTTGTGATAATGTACACAAACAGAGAGGTGAGCCAAGCAGCTTTTGCAAGTGGAATTTTAGAGGAAATACAAAAGAGCCAGGATTTTCTGGGTCAGAAAATAAAACTTCTTCATTTTTATTTTTCTGAGCCAGCAAAGAGTGTAACATTAGATCCTTTGTGAAGACCTTAGAAAGATAGAAGTTGGTGCTTAAGAAATCTTTTCAAATAGAAAAAAAGGGATATATAGGCAGAACAATGACATAAATCATACCTATATGTTTTTTGGATCTGTCTCCTAAGAGAAAAGAAACAAAATCTAAAATAAACAAATGGGGCCTAATTAAACTAAAAAGCTTTATGCAGTAAAGGAAACCATCAACAAAATGAAAAAATAATATACTGAATGGGAGAAAATGCTTACAAATGATATGACTGTTAAGGGGTTAATGTTCAAAATATATAAACAGCTCATACATCAATATCAAAATCAAAATCAACACCAAAAAAGCAAACAATCCAAATTAAAAATGGGCAGAACTGAATAGACTCTTTCCAAAGAAGACATACAGATGGCCAACAGGCAAATGAAAAGATGCTCAACACAGCTAAATGCAAGTCAAAAACACAATGAGATATCACCTCACACCTGTCAGAATAGTTATCATCAAAAAAGACTACAGGTAACCAGTGTTAACAAGGATGTGGAGAAAAGGGAATCCTAGTACATTGTTGGTAGGAATGTAAATTGGTGTAGTGACAGTATGGAGGTTTCTAAAAAATCTGAATATAGAAATACCATACGAACCAGCAATTCCACTCATGGATACATATCCAGTGAAAGAAAAAACACTGCTTCAGGGCTTCCCTGGTGGCTCAGTGATAAAGAATGTGATTGCCAGTCAGGAGACAAGGGTTCAATTCCTGATCCAGGAAGATCCCACATGCTGGGATCAACTAAGCCCCTGCACCACAGCTATTGAAACTGCGCTCTAGAGCCTGGGAGCCACAACTACTGAGCCCTCATAACACAACTACTGAAGCCCACACACCTTAGAGCCTGTGCTCCACAACAAGAAAAGCCAAAGCAATGAGAGGCCTGCACATCACAACTAGAGAGAAAAGCTTGAGCAGCAACCCAGCAGAGCCAAAAATAAATAAATAAAAAATACTTATTCAGTAAGATACATGCACTTCAATGCTCATAGCAGCACTTATATGGAAACAACCTAAGTGCCCATTCAACAAATGAAAAGATAAAGAAGAGGCAATGGAATATTAGTCATAAAAATAGAATGAGATTTTGCCATTTTCAACAGCATAGATGGACCCAGAGGTATTATTCTTACTGAATCTTAAGTCAAATACAGAAAGACAAATATATATGTTATCAGTTACACATGGAATCTAAAAAAATAAAACAAATTACTAATATAACAAAACAGAAACAGACTTACAGATATTGATAACAAACTAGTGGTTACCAGTGGAGAGAGGGAAGAGAAGAGGGGCAATACAGAGGAACGGGATTAAGAGGTATATACTAATAAGGCATATACTAAGAGGTATATACTAATAAGGTATATACTAAGAGGCATAAAATAATCTACAAGAATATATTGTAGCACAGGGGATATAGCCAATATTTTATAATAATTTTAAATGGAGTATAATCTATAAACATATTGAATCATATGCTGTACACCTGAAACTAATAAAACACTGTAAATCAACTACACTTCCATTTAAAAAGAAAAAAGGCATTGTCCCACAGCCCTTAACATGCTACCCAAACTAGAAAGAAGCCCAATGTTGTGGATATAAATTCCATTCTATGGAATCATATTCATATGAACCCCATACTTCATTTCTTTGAATCTATTAAATTACATTTTTAAAAATTGGGCTTCCTAGGTGGTGCAGTGGTAAAGAATCCTCCAGCCAATGTAGGAAACAAGAGACATAGGTTCAATTCCTGAGTGGGGAAGATCCCTTGGAGTAGGAAATGGCAGCCCACTCCATCATTCTTGCCTGGAAAAATTCCATACACGGAGAAGCCTGGTGGTACCTGGGGTCGCAAAGACTGAGACACAACACAACACACATACACACACACACACACACACACACTTTCTTTTTTTTGTAATTTATTTATTTTAGTTGGAAGCTAATCACTTAACAATATTGTAGTGGTTTTTGCCATATATTGATATGAATCAGCCATGGGTGTACGTGTGTTCCCCATCCTGAACCCTCCTGCCACCTCTGTCCCCATCCCACCCCTCTGGGTCATCCCAGTGCATCAGCTCATCCCAGTGCACCAGACTCGAGCACCCCGACTCATGCATCGAACCTGGACTAGCGATCTGTTTCACATATGATAATATACATGTTTAAATGCTATTCTCTCAGATCACCCCACCCTCGCCTTCTCCCACAGAGTCCAAAAGACTGTTATATATATCTGTGTCTCTTTTGCTGTCTCGCATATAGGGTTATCATTATCATCCTTCTAAATTCCATATATATGTTGATATACTGCATTGGTGTTTTTCCTTCTAGCTTTCTGGCTCCAGTGTCATCCACCTCATTAGAACTGATTCAAATGTATTCTTCTTAATGGCTGAGTAATATTCCACTGTGTATATGTACCACAGCTTTCTTATCCATTCGTCTGTTGATGGATATCTAGGTTGCTTCCATGTCCTTAAAAAAGTATATTGTAATACATTTTTACAGAACTTATGACTTTTTAAAATTTTTAATTGGACGATAATAGCTTTACAATATCAAATGTGGTCCTCCTACACCAAGTCTTTTGGACCACTTCCCCATCTCGCTTGGCCCTTGAGGCTTGGGTCCTGCGCATGCGCCGGAGGTCCCAGGGAGCAGCTAGAGTGGTCACAACGCACCATCCCCTCACTTGAGGGCGACGCCCTTTGGGGAGGCGCCCTTTAAGGACGTCAGTGCTGCAGCCTGGAATCCAGCATTGTGAAGGGCGTGGCCTGGAGGTTACCCTCGTGACCACTCTCTGAGCTGCCCAGAAGAGGCGCTGGCGTCAAGCGAGAAAGGTGTGCGTGAAGAGAAGAAACCGAGACGGCTTGTGTCACCGCAGCCCCCACCCCTCTGGGGGCTGATGGGTGGCCATGGACCTGTACGTCAATAACTGCTACAAGGCTGCTCAGGCCGCCGCCTCTAAGGCGGCCGCCAGCGGCCTAACTGCCGACAGGGAGCAGTGTGACTCTGTGAGTGGGGACCAGTCGCTCATCCTCCTCCTCTTTCTGGCTCCAGGGCTGGGTCTCGGGAGGGACGAAGGGCAGGCAGACGAAAGACTATGGGGAGGACTCAGCAGAGGCGGGTGGGTCCTTGAAGCTGGGTTTCAGCTCCCAGACTCTCTGCAGTGACTAGAGTTCCCTCTGGCCGGGATTAGTTTTGAATGGAGCTTAGAGATTGGGTTGGTAACAGGGGTAAACTCAGAGGCCTTCCAGTTATCGACAGGGCGGTTTCTTTCAACCCTGAGTGGGTGTCTTTGGTTTATTTGGAGGTATTAGCCTTTTGAAGTATAAGTAGATTGGTATAAACTTAAAATCCTACTACTAGAAACAAAAAACAAGCTTTCTACTTATATCTGACAGGGCTCACAAAAAGACCCTGTCCCAGAGGTCGGAGCCGCTAATCTGTTGGATCTTCCTCTTGGGGTCAAGCTTCCTGTTATTCCAGGAAGTAATAATGTATTCTATACGACAAATTTAAGTGAAAAGGTAAACTAACTTTTAATGGTGCTTAAGTGATGTTCTTAACTGTTTTCTGCTTGCTATTAAACTTGAAACACTGCTATTATTTTGCTTTGAGTCAACTTCAGTTTCACACACCAAGTGAAGTTAAAATGAGTTGAAGTGTTCAGTGTCTGAACCTCACTTTAATGATAGAAGGCCTCATGATAGGCCTCTGCCACCCAATTCAGCCTTATCTCTGACCCAGGCCCCAGCTCTGAAAGGTTCGGGTGTTTTCTCCCTGTCCACACATCGTATGATAATTTCTACTTCTGTGCCTTTGTCCATCTGGGTCCTGAAACCTGGCATGCTCTCCTCTCCTTCCTCACCTTCAATTTGAGCCATCTTTTAAGAGATACTATATGAAGCCTTTCCCCAATGTTCCAAACCCCAACGGTTTCATCTTTCCTTAGAATTTACATTGCCCTTGACCTCTACTCTCTCACTCAGCACTAAAGTACTGTTTCTGGCTCAGAGTGCTGCAAACACTGTTTAAGTCCTCTGACAAGCCTGAAGGAGGTTCCGAACTCTCTTGAGTGTATGCTTAGATCACAATAGCAAAAGGTTCTAAAGGAGCGATTATGACATCCTTACCATTCTTCTCTCTAGGGGTCATCAAGGATGCATAGGGGGCTCCCTGGTATTTCTGATACTTGTCAAATATATATTATTTTTTAAGTTTTATTGCTGGAAAGCAATATAATTTCTATTTTCAAAACCAATACATTCTACCCCTTCCCACAAATTAGCATCCCTAAAACATACTCAAAGCCTATTTGACTACAAGTGATAACACTCCTTTTCAGTTTGTAAATGTAGCCCTCTTCATTGGTTTCTTGCTCCATTATCTTCTATTTCCCAAATTTACATTGTATTATTCTTTTATTCACTTGTTAGCTACTTATTTCCTGATGTTTTTCCCATACTTATACTGATTCACGATACACTTTAATATATTGATCCCCCCGAAACATGTATTTAATTATGATCAGGTATTATATTCAAATCCCCGAAATACTAACTTAGTGGGATCCTTCTTTATCTTTTAGCAATATCTCCTCAGGGAAGTAGCACTATATTTTGCACATTTGTTTTTTTTTTAACTCTACCCTTGACCACCTTGTAAGGTGAAGCTATGACACGATGATGGTAGCAGAGTTTAGACTAGAACCAGTCTCCCAATTTCTTAGGCCATGCTTCTTCACCTGACCTTGCTGCTTTGTGAACTACAAATCACTTTAGCAAAGTACCACGGAAACGTAGTTTAAAGGTCTTTCAAATTGATTTAAATGCAAGTGGAAGGAAAATTATAGTATTCTACTGTCTTCTTTTCAGATCAGCTTATTGTCAGTATTCTCTCACTTCAGATTCTTCTTGCATGATTTATTTTCAATGAACAGCCCAATCACCTTAACAAATTGAGGTTTAAAAGTGTGATTTCATTCATTTTACATGTAACACTTTTCAGTCTTTGTATTTGCAGCTTTATCAACCTTCTTATGACTTTAAGCTATCTGATCCTTATTGTCGGCTTTTGGAAACCAGCTATAAAAGCCTGCATGATCCACATTTAAAAGCATACTATAGGCAAAAAGATATCCTGAGGAGATTAAAGAAAGGTGGCTATGTCATCAGCAATAATAAGGTAGGTTGAAGTTTGCTTCCAGTTAAACAGCGTAAACCCATGGTCTTGATAGAAGCTTGCTTCTGTACTTCACTGCGAACCTGTTTCAACTTTTAATTGAGCAATAAAGAATACCTGACAAAAAAGTCAAGGAATTACTTAATATTTGAGTAAAGAGAAATCAGGTGGCTGATTCTAAATAAAATTGTTCCCACTGGATCATTTTTTCTTTGATAGAAGCAAAAGATAAATACCAAATGATTTGAATATGTAAAGGCATATACATACACATTTATTTATGCATTTTCTCTCAGCTGTATTAGTGCCTTTCCTTTGGCTCTAAAAGTATTAATGGTACTGTATACCTATCAAGGGATATTTCCAATGTCTCCAATTTCTCTAGTCTCCCTTTGAGCAGACTCGAGACAAAATGGAAACCTAGTAGAATACAGCTTGAGAGAATAAATTCTTCTGAAAGTTAAACATCATTATTATACTGATATTTTAATAACATTTATTTCGTGTGAACCATATTATTGAAATAATAATATTTAGGTAGACATTTCCTGGTGATACAGCCACTATAGAGAGATAATGCCTTCTAAATTATTATCAAAATGTGCTATCACTACCCTTGATCCCAAAATTGTTACTAAAATGAATGTTCTTATGACTCTCTTCTCTGGAAAGTTTCATGATTGTTACAACTTTCTATATTTGTTTTTATAGGTTATATGCACCTTGAAGGAGTTGAATAAGTACAGGCAGTATCTCACCAGTTTGAAATTAGACTTTGAAAGAAACTATGTAAGAGAACAAGTAAGTTAAATACTTGAATTTGTTTTATTTGAGGCCTGTGAGAAAATTTTTATGTAGATTGTGGAAGAAAGACTTAAATGCAGGATAATTAACCATTTGTAAACTACAAGACGTTTACCAAGCCTGAAACATAAGTCATATCAAAGAACAAGGTTATTTCTGGCCAATATAAACACTGTAATTCTCTTTTTCCCCTCCCAGAAAATGATTGAAAAACAACTAAATACATTGTATAAAACCAAGAGAGCCTGTGACAGTTATGGCAATACACAATTCCAAGATTGGCTGTTACAAGAAAATAAACAAACAACTCCAGACCAAGAGCTGTTGATAAAGCAAAGGTATGACCAAAGTTAATGCATATTTTTGTGAACATATTGTGAATCCCAATAAGCTGTAAAAGTACTAGAAATAATTGAAAGCAGAATTTAAAAAGTATTAGACACAATTTAACTTACTACAGTCTTCAATGTGGACTGAGAAGAAAGGAGATTCAGAGGTAGCAGGGATTGGAAACATTGGTACCATAGCTAGAAAAGAGTTTCTACCTGAGAAAATGGAATCACCAGGAACCCAAGAGGTAAGACAAACTAATAGTTGAAGAACAATTCCCAAGTACAGCTCCCTGAGCTTGGGAAACCCTAGTTCATAGTAGTAGAGGGAAAGGTGTCATTAGCACACTTCAAACTTAAGTTTAAGGAAGTTACTGCAGAATAAAACAGAGAGAGTTGCTGTAACTTCATCTGATCCTAATATAAAGAGGTATTATCCCCCAATCAACCATGTTCATTTAGCTTTCACTCACACACATTCAATCTTATCATTCAGTGGCTGAGCCCATGCCCCAGGAGGCAAAGGGATGAGTTATGGTTCCTTCTCTTTCTCCTTTATCAGGGGTGAGGGCAAGTTCCCCATCACCTTGCTCTTATATTCCATGGATTCATGTCATGATATGCCAGAGTATATACTGATTGACCAAAGTGGCAAACTGGTAGTCTGCAGACCTGTCCATACATGAGAGATTGTTCAAAGAGTTGAGAATGAGAGAGAAGCCAATAGCCATTTATTTTTTAAAGGAAATTCAAATATACCTTTCTTTTTGAAGTCAGTGCTTAAGTTGACTTCAGCTGTCTTTGGAAACTCATGTTACAGAGCTCCTGAATTATGACTAACCTCTATACAAAATGCTTTAAATCAGTCTGTTCTACATTTTGCCATTGTCCCAACCACAGTAACAGTCTGATGAGTACATCATGGTGAGTTGGTGGATCAGGCTAGCTTAAAGAATTCTACATTTGAATAGTTTAAGAAATACAAAGCAACCCAGAAGGTGGTTTGGGAATATCAGAGTAGATAATACCATCATAAGGGAAACATCCAATTTATCTTCCCTTAAATTTTCACTTTTACTTAGATATTTAGATATGATTAGCGTGGAATTAAATACGGCAGAAAAACGGAACATACTCCGGATAAAGGAAGAAGAAGGACGACATTGGGACCAGATTAAAAGAAAACTTAGTCTCCGGAGACAAATTGAAGAGGTGGGAAACACCAAATTATAAATTTTGATAGGGAAATTGCGATTGTTTTATTTATAACATTTTTAGCAGTCCCACCATATTACCTGAAGTTATTTCAGGTCTAGGAAATAAACCACGGCTTAAAAAATCATAATTATTTTAAAATAATAAACTGCTATTAATCTTGTATCACCATTATAACAGACAAGCTTTTACTTAACATAGTGAGACTGAAACCAAAAGTTACATATCCATCATAGGATAGACACACTTCATCTCCTCTTAAAGGTTTAGAATTTAACTCTAGTGAAAAATAATCATGTCTGTGTTCTCACTCCTCAATGCTCAGACAAAGCTATTTGTTCAGGCTCTCTGTCAGAATACATTTAAAGGCAACATATTACATATGATAATTCCCAGAATTCATGAGAGAAAATCGCCTTTCCAGCATCTTTTTAGATCTACCTTTGAAGCATAAGCCCATTCTAAAGCCAATGTGAGATTTTCATTATGATTGTCCAGATTCCTGTAAGGACCTTAATGTGACCTAATTTGCTTATTGACCAAAAATAAAGAAAACAAACAAACAAAATGGTTATGAAAGAGAAGCCCTGCTGACTACCATGACATTCTGCTCCTTAGGAATGGAAAACAAAAGAAATGTTACTTCTGTCAAAGATTGGAGAAGAAGGAAAAAGAAAAGCCAGAGTTGAAGGACAAAGTAGGAGAGTCAAAGACGATGCTCACCGTAAGGTAGAGTGACCCTTGAACAATAACTTGGGCTGTCTTGAGGAAAGGGTTTTGCTAATTGTGATAATTTAAAGTGTGAATTTTCCGAAGTGACTTAAATTCATAAGGATAGCTATTGATGGAAAGAGCCGGTCTGGTCTGAACCTGGGCTTTAAGGGCTAGTCTGAAATGGGACCAGTCTCCAGAAAGTAGTCAATGAGTTCAGTTGGACCTAGTTATTAAAATATATTCTTCAAGCTGGACAGTGAAAGGAAATTTACCCTGATTACCTTCCTAGCTCTGTACTCCTTGTGATTTTAGAAATCTCAAGAATGAGGGCTTCCTTCAAATATTTGAAGTATCTGTTATGTATTTCCAGTAGCAAGTTGATATTAAATTTTAAACATTAAATATAAATATATATTTACTATTTAGAAAAAAGCGCTACTCGAGAAAAAAATCACTTATCATTTACAAAAAATGCAAAGGAATGACCTTCAGAGAGAAGGATCAGAAGAAAGTGTTTCGGAAAACAGAAATCAAGATGAAACAGAGGGTGAGAGAGAAACAATAAAAGACAAAGGTAAGTAGAATATGCATGAATATTTATTAATTATCACTGGTTTTGTAAAAACCCTCTATGTGCTAATATAGTGAGGTGACAAAGCCCTTGCAAAGAGATATTCTAGAAGCTCACACTTACAGGCACTTCCCAGTTACAGGTCAAGTTGTAGAGAATATACAGACACCCATACACATTCACACAATATTGTTATATTACAGACTAATAACAAATTACACACCTCTGTAAAGTGGCTCAGCAGACAAGACTGCTCTTACTAGGAGTTTAAAAAGGAGCCAGTACAGGAGACAAAACAACAACAAAAAGGAAAAGAGACAGTTATATATAGATAGAGAAAATGAGCCAATAAGATAAAACATTCCCCCCCTCAAAACAGATTGAAACAAAGAGGGAGAAAATGAATGAAAAATAGAAGGAAAATTTTAACTGAGGTCCACTAAGAAAAGATTATACAAAACAGGAAGCTAGAAAGAGAAAGAGAAAAAAAAATTAAGTAGAAAAAAAGAAGAGACATTTAAAATTTCCTAAGCAAGAAATAGAAATAGAAAGAACAAAAGGTTAAAAAGGAGAAAATATGATACAAAAAGAAAGAATGAAATGGAAATATAAAGAGGACGAAAGGGAATGAATGAATAAGAAGAATATTGAGCAGAAGAAGCCAGAAACATATAAAGAGGAGGAAAGGGAATGAATGAATGAATAAGAAGAATATTGAGCAGAAGAAGCCAGAAAGAAGCATGCACACACCACACACACACAGGCCCCATGAGGGAGTGGTAGGAGACAAAGGCAAAGAAACAAGAGAAAAAGACAGAGTATGAGGAAAAAAGGCAAACAAAGAAAAAAGAGAATGAAAGGGAGCAAGAAAAAGACATTTAAAAATAGAGAAACAGAAGTAGAAGAGGGGGAGAGAGAGAGAATGAAGAAGTTTAAAAAGGATAAGTGAATAGAAACAAGTAAAAAAAAAAAATAAAAAAACAGAATGTGAGAGTGAGAAAAAAATTTGAAAAGGAGCCAATAGGAAAATCTAATGCAATCTGGGCAGGGAGTAATAGGGGAAAAAATGAGAAGTTAGTAAAAGAAGACAAATGGAAAGAGAGAGACTTAAAAAGGAAATGCCAATATGAAAAATCAGTACATTGAAGATGGACTAAATGTAATAAAAGGATCCAGTAAGTGAGGGAGAATAGGAGAATAGAAAAATATTAATATTAAAAAGGAGGAAGTAAAAAAGTCAGTAAAAGAAAATATGAAAATAAAACAAAACTGAAGAAAAGATAAAAAAGCAGAGAAGGAAATGAAAAGAGGAGAAACAGAGACACAGAGCAAGAGGGAGAGAAAAAGCATAGTACAATAAGGAAAGAGAAGGATTTCAAAAGTTACAGAAAACTAACATTAAATAAGGGGGGAGTGGGGAGGGGGAAGGGAGGGAAGATGGATAGATGGAAGGCAGAAAATATGAACATACTTCAAAAAGGAAGAGGCAGTAGCCAGTAAGAAAAGCAATACAGGAAAAGAGACAGAGAAACCATGGAAGAAAGAGAGCAGGGACAGAGAAAGAGAGAGGAAAGAAATATAGAAAAGAGGTAACTAAGATGAGTTTATAAAATAGGAGCCAGTAAAAAGGCAGGACAAAAAAAAAAATGGAAAGAAGAGAGAAAGGGAGAAGGAAAGAAAACAGTTTGAAAAGAGAAGCCTGTAAAAAGAATAATAGGAAGAAAGAAAGGGAAGAAGGCAGGCATGCAGGCAGGCAAAGAAAAGAGAAAGCAAAAGAAAAAGCATGACAAGGAGCTATTAAAAATGGGAATAAGGGAGAACAGGAAGCAAGGAAAGAAAAAAATTTTAATGAATAAGTTATAGGAAAAAATAAAATGAACAGAGAATGTGACTGTGTGAGAGAGACTTCAAAAGGAGTCAGGAGAATGAAAAAAATAACCTGTAAAATAAACATGATAGATAATAGATAGGCAGAACCAACTTTTAAAAGAATAACCAGAGGGCTTTCCTGGTGGTCCAGTGGTTAGGACTCTGTGCTTCAAATACAAGGGGCCGGGTTCAATCCAGGGTCAGGGAATTAGATGCACTCGCCACAACTAAGAGTTTGCATACCATTACTAAAGATCTCACATGCCACAACAAATATCAAAGATAACACATGCTGCAACTAAGACCTGGTACAGCCAAATAAATAAATGCTTTTTAAAAGAGTAACCCAGAAAGAAATGAAAGTACAAAACAACAGCAGAGAGAGAAACGATTCAGAAGAGGAGCTCTTAAAAGTGAGTTCAAAAGGAGTGAGAGGGATGGGGAAAGTGTTGGGGGTAGGGTGAAGGGGGAAGGAGGGAAGACAAAAAATGTAAAGCAAAAGGATGAAAGGCAGCAAGTAAAAGACAGAATTAAATCAGAAAAACAAAGAAAGAAAAAGAAGGTAAGTGTTTAAAGGATGGGACATTAAGAAAAAGTAAAATAAAAAGAGGGAATGTGATTGTATAAGAGGCTTGAAAAGAAAGGGTAAGCAAAAAAATCAAGTACAATTTAGGGAAGAGGACTGTTTAAAAAGTAGAGTTTCTAGGGGACTTCCCTGGTGACTTAAGTTCAGTTCAGTCGCTCAGTCCTGTCCATCTCTATGGGACCCCATGGACTGCAGCATGCCAGGCATCCCTGTCCATCACCAACTCCCGGAGTTTAGTCAAACTCATGTACACTGAGTCGGTAATGCCATCTACCCATCTTATCCTGTCATGTCCTTCTCCTCCTACCTTCAATCTTTCCCACAATCAGGGTTTTCTCCAATGAGTCAGTTCTTCCCATAAGGTAGCCAAAGTATTGGGGTTTCAGATTCAACATCAGTTCTTCCAGTGAATATTCAGGGCTGATTTCCTTTAGGATGGACTAGGTGGATCTTCTTGCAGTCCAGGGGACTCTTAAGAGTATTCTCCAACACCACAGTTCAAAAGCATCAATTCTTTGGCACTCAGCTTTCATTATAGTCCAACTCTCACATCTATACATGACTACTGGAAAAACCATAGCTTTGATTGGACGGACCTTGGTTGACAAAGTAATGTCTCTGCTTTTTAATATGCTGTCTATGTTGATCACAACTTTTCTTTCAAGAAGCAGGTGTCTTTTAATTTCATGGCCGGAGTCACCATCGGCAGTGATTTTGGAGGCTCCCAAAATAAAGTCAACCACTGTTTCCCCATCTATTTGCCACGTAATGAGGAGACCGGATGCCATGATCTTAGTTTGCTGAATGTTGAGTTTTAAGCCAACTTTTTCACTCTCCTTTCACTTTCATCAAGAGGCTCTTTAATTCCTCTTCACTTTCTGCCATAAGAGTGGTGTCATGTGCATACCTGAAGTTATTGATATTTCACCTG
>SRVM01028063.1:0-11120 GCA_007570785.1 Antilocapra americana
TTTACCTGGTTCATACGTCATGAACTGAAGACCTGAAGGAAGGCTTTCAGGAACTGAATGCCCTCCCCTTCCCAATAGGAGGTGCTCACCTAGTCTTCTGCACTCTGCTTACCACATTATACCATGAATGAGCCTTTTGATGTCTCTCCAGCACTATACCATACATTTCTAAAGGTCTTTATCTTGCCTTCTTTGATTTAGTCCTTCTTTGAGGGAGGTTTTGTTCTGTAGACCCACCCCTAAGCTAGCTCTCTTGAACTCTGTACTGTGCTTTACATTACCTGTAATGTGCTCATTTCCTAATTATGCCTTTTCTTTCCTTTTTTTTTTTTCTCTAAAATTTCCCCATCTCTGTAAGACAGACACATTTTCAAGGAAGGCTTTATTAGTGCTGGATCTCCTGTGAGCTTGATGGGGTACCTCGGGTTATTTTCTTAGCAGGAGTACCTACTATTGAGCAGTTAGTTTCGTATTCAGCCAAATGCAGGTGATCACTGGAATTGACATTTTTTGTTTTGACTGTTTTCTATTGCATCACTTTCTAACAGCATATTAAGACTGCCTCTGTTTCTGAGGATAAATGAAAAATAGTATTTTGAAAGGAGTGCATTTTTATGTTTGTCAACAAAATATTAAGCTATACTGAATAATAGGAATAAGAAAAAGTTCAGAATGGTTTGAGAGTTTTGCCTTATCTGCCTAGTCATGAACTTTCCATGGGCTTATAAAGTTATGTACGTTGAACTTGATATGCTGTGATACCTAGAGCAGTACCCAAGGTCTTCTATCAGAGTGAAATACCTGCCCCCGTGTAACCATTATGCTGATATTTGGATCTGTAAAACCGTGTCTTACTAAAACAGATCAAACAAATTGAAATAATGGATTGTCTTTGATAAGATGTGAGACCTCCTTGTCTTCTTATCAAATTAATCAATGTTTGAGTGATATGGCAGACAGGGAGAAATGAAATTAAGATGGGAAGTAGCATCTTTTAATAAAGTATCTGAGAAGCAGGGTAGAGGTGATGTGAACATGTGTATTATAAGCTTGTGCATCACTAAGCTGATCTGATGTTCACTTGTACAGAATTGCATTTTTTTCCCTAAAGTCCTTTATCAATCCTGGTAAGTGTTCAACTTCAACATTTTTACTTCTAATAACTTTAGGGAGATGTATTTATGTTTTGGAAAAGTGGGATGAATTAAGCACAACATTTGCTTAAAAGTGACATTTCCCACTTTGTGGGTTGTGACCATTTGTAAAATTATGTTGTCTAGTTTGTAAACCATGGGTCCTATTAAGGAGCTGTACTGAAAATTCAGAGCGAATTGCCTGCCATGGTTCTGTTTATTGTTTAACATCCTTTGCTCTAGGTAATGCCGAGGAAGGCAATCTTGGCAACAGGGTAGTTAAATATTAAAATGTTATATCTCATCTGTGGGTCAGAGCTCTTCTCACTGTACCTGTAAGGTTTTATGATTTACTATTTTTAGGGACTATTTAATACATCATAATGAAATTTGAATTCAAGAGTTTCGATTTCACTAAGGATAAATTTAGAATTTTTTTTTTCTGCCTCTCCACCCAGCTGGGTTACATCAGGCCCAGATAACTCTTTGTTTGCCTTCCTTAAAAGATATGTTGACCTGCACTAATTTAGTGTAGAGCACCACCATGGCAAAAGGACGTTTAGCAATTAAGATATATCATATATCGTATGAGGTCCTGATTTCCTCATGGCTTTTGTTTTGTATTAGTCAATGGCACCAAGTTTAATTTTGGAAACCTTCCATCAAGGTTTGAAGAATATCAGTGAATAGTAACCCTCAAGGCTGATGTACAAGAAGAGGAAATTTGAAAAAAAATTACCGGGGGAAGTGACAGGTGGGGTGGGTGAGATGGCCTTATTGACTTCTTTTTCCAAAAAGTTCTTCTCTGAATTCTGCTCAGTTGAGAAATGAATTGACAGAAAAAAGCTATATTTTTGTTTGTACCCTGAAAGAAAATGTCCCCAGTGAGCATTTTCCCACCTCTTCTGAGACTCCGTACCCAACAACTCTTTGCTTCTGGGAAGATTGGAACGTCTTAAATAATGTTTACTTTTAAAAATTCTGATCATCTTTTGCTGGTGGTAGCCAAGGGTTTTTGTTAAGGGCTATAATCTCTCTTGTGTTCTGATTTTAGTTGCTTTCTTGGTTTCGTTTTCTAGTTCTTTTCTCTCTCTCTCTCTCTTCCATTCTCTTTTTAGCAGTATTCTGTACCCAGCACAACTGAAGCTTAACTCAGATCTTCTCTAGACCACCTGAAATAGGAGTTTTACAGGGACTGAATCATCAGGGGTTTTTATTTTCCATCTTACTGGTTTAATATTTTTTTTAAAAAAATAGAATAAATAAATCAACGGTGGGAAATACACACAAATCTCTATGTAGGATAATTCATAATAATTCATAATAATTTGTGTAGATAGTCGTTCCTCAAGGAGATGGAGCATCACTCTCCACCCCTTAAGAATGTTCTACACATACGGACCTGCTTCCCAAGAGGGCTTGTGTAGTGTGGTGAGGAAAGCCACTTTGTTGTGTGGAAACCAGACACATGCTGCCAAGGTCAGCATAAACCATGTGGAGTCAGGGTGGCAGCGTGTACTGCTCTTGGTATGGTGTGATGAGAATGGCACAGGTCTCTGTGTCTTTCTTTCCAAAATCTATAACTCCATTCTCACCATGAGAAAAGAAATCAGTCAGACCCCTGTAGAGAGACCTCCTACAGAATAGCAAAGTACAGTACTCCCCAGAAAACTGCCAAGGTCATCATTGCAGGTTGAATTGTGTTCCCACAAAAGAAATGTTCGTGTCCTACCACCCTGTACATATTAGCGTGACCTCATTTGTTCATTTATTTTTAATTTAAAATTCTTTTAAGTTGAAGTATGGTTGATTTTATAATATTGCATTAGTTTCAGATATACAGCAAAGTGATTCAGTTATATGTATTCTTTTTGAATATAGATTATTATAAAATATTGAGTATAGTTCCCTGTGTTTGTAGTATGACTTTGGTTGTCTGTTTTATATACAGTAGTGTGTTTATGCTATTTGATTCCTGGATTGGGAAGACCGTCTGGAGGAGGGCGTGCAACCTATTCCAGTATTTTTGCCTGAGGAATCCCATGGACAGAAGAGCCTAGTGAACTACAGTCTATAGGGTCACAAAGAGTTGGACAAGCCTGAAGTGACTGAGCACACACACATAGTGTGTTTATGTTAATCCCAAACTCCTAATTTATCCCTTCTCCCCCCTTCAGTAAACATAAATTTATTATGTCTGTAGTTCTGTTTTTGTTTTATAAATTCATCTGTATCATTTTTTTTTAGATTCCACATATAAGCAATGTCATATGATATTTGTATCTCTCTGTCTGGCTTACTTCTAGTGTGATAATCTCTAGGTCCATCCATGTTGCTGCAAATGGCATTATCTAACTTTTTATGGCAGAGTAATTTTCTACTATATATATATATATACATATATATATATATATATATGCTGTCACCACATCTTCTTCATCTGTTCATCTATTGATGGACATTTAGGCTGCTTCTATGTCTTAGCTACTGTAAATAGTGCTGAAGTGAACAATGGGGTCTATGGATGTTTTCACATTATGGTTTTCTCTGGATATATTCCCAGGATTGGGATCACTGGATCATGTGGTAGCTCTATTTTTTGTTTTTTAAGAAGTCTCCATACTTCTCTCCATAGTGGCTGAACCAATTTAGTTTGGTTGTGAACCCCTCATTCAGATAGGCTCTTTGTCAATGAACCAAGTTACCATGAGGTTATACTGGATTGGGGTGAACACTAATCCACTGACTGGTGTCCCTATGAAAAGAAGGGAATTTGGACTCAGAGACACACCAAGCAGAGGCCATAGAAAGGCAGAGACAAAGACTGAAGTGATGTGTCTACAAGCCAAGGAAAACCAAAGGTTAGCAGCAGCCATCAGAAGCTAGAGGAGCAAGGAAGAATTCTTCCCTATAACTTTAACAGAGAACTTAGCTCTGTTGACACCTTAATTTTGGACTTCTGACCTCCAGAACTATGAGAGAATAAATTTATGTTGTTTTAAGGCACCTGATTTGTGATAATTTATTATTGTAGCCCTTTTAGCCATCAAAAGCATGGAAGTTTGAGAAATGGTCACACTCTAGAGGAGCTTAATGAGACGTGGGGACTAAATGTAATGTGGTATTGTAGACAGGATTCCATAAAAGAAAAAAAAAAAAAAAACATTAGGTAAAAAGACGAAAGAACTCTGAATAAAGTATTGATTTTCGCTAATCATAAAGTATTGATACTGATTCATTGTGACAAATATACCATATTAACATAAGATATTAACAAGGAAATGGAGAATTCAAGGATTTTCTGCACTATCTTCATAATTTTTCTGTAAGCCTAAAATGATTCAGAAATTTAAATTTTTATTTCAAAATACTGCAGTTTTAACAAATAGCTACAGTTTTAATAAGACTTCAAGTGTATTCAGTGAACTGAATAAGTCTCTTTAAAGTGGTGGCAGGTGGTGAGGAGGCACTGGAATCTACTTTAGCTGATTAATTACAGCACAGAGTGCTTTTGAGTCAAAAATTTCTACTGATAAAGTATATTCCCCAGAACTAGAACAAAAAAATTTTAAATTTGTGTGAAAATACAGAATACCTCAAATAGCCAAAGCAATCTTGAGAAAGATGAATTGAAGGAATCAGAGTAACTTACTTCAGACTATAGTGCAAAGTTACAGTTATCCAAACCGTATGGTATTGGCACAAAAACAGACATATGAATCAACAGAACGATAGGTTAGAAAGCCCAAAAATAAATCCATGCATCAACAAAGGAGGCAAGAATATACTAATGGAGAAAAGACAGTCTCTTCAATAAGTGGTGCTGGGAAAACTGGTCAGCTACATGTAAAAGAATGAAGTTGAAACATTGTCTGACACCATGCACAGCAGTAAACTCAAAATTAGTTAACAACCTAAGTGTAAAGTGAGGCACTATAAAACTCCTGGAGAAACACGTAAGTAGAATGCTCTTTGACATAAATACCAGAAATATTTTTTTTAAATCTGTCTCCTAGAGTGATGGAAATGCAAACAAAATAAAACAGGAAGTCAGTTTATTGTAGCAAGCAGTATATAAGACTGTAAGTCCACTGTTAGTCATGGAAATAATATAATGTGGAAGGTACACATTTTGATGAAAGGTTTTATCAAACCTGTATAGGGAAGGTACATGTAAAAAGGAAAACTCATACATAAATAAATATATACAGATTTCACTTTAAATTCCTCATACCACTTGTGAAATTTCATGGAAAACTTGCTCAGAAATTGTCCAAGATCTGATCCAACCACTTTCTCTTCCCCACACTCCCAGTAGCAACATCTATGTTCCTGGTCAGGAATTCCAGTTCCAAACTGCCAGACCTGCTCTCTTTGGAGATTTGAGTCCCAGATCCATGGATTGGCTGAACTATTTTATTTTATTTTTTCAAAATTTTTATGGGAGAAGGACATTGAAACAAGTTAATTATCATATGTCTAATCAATCGCCAGCCCAGGATTGATGCTCGGGGCTGGTGCAGCGAGATTTCCCGGGGGGGAGGGAGGAGGGAGGGGGGTTCTGGAGGGGAAGCATATGTAAACCCATGGCGATATCATGACATTGTATGGCAAAAACAATAAACAAAAAAAATTTATGGGACTATAGTTGCTTTACAGTGTTGCATTAATTTCTGTTATACAGCAAAGTGAATCAGCTATATGAATATATATATCCTCTCTTTTCTGATTTCTTTCCCATTTAGGTCACCACAGAGCACTGAGTAGAGTTCCTTGTTCTATATAGTAGGTTTTCATTAGTTTCTATCAATTTAGTTTAGTCACTCAGTTGTGTCAGACTCTTTGTGACCCCATGGGCTGCAACACACCAGGCTTCCCTGTCCATCACCAACTCCCAGAGCTTAGTCAAACTCATGTCCATCAAACTGGTGATGCCATCCAACCATCTCATCCTCTGTCATCTCCTTCTCTTCCCGCCTGCAGTCTTCCTCAACATCAGGGTCTTTTCAAATGAGTCAGTTCGTCCCATCAGGTGGCCAAAGTATTGCAGTTTCAGCTTCAACATCAGTCCTTCCAATGAATACTCAGGAATGATTTCCTTTAGGATGGACTAGTTGGATCTTCTTGCAGTCCAAGGGACTCTCAAGAGTCTTCTCCAACACCACAGGTCAAAAGCATCAATTCTTCAGCACTCAGCTTTCTTTGTGTCCAACTCTCACATCCATACATGACTACTGGAAAAACCATAGCTGTGGACCTTTGCTGGCAAAGTAATGTCTCTGCTTTTTAATATACTGTCAAGCTGGCACGTTAGGTCCATGAATCAGGGCAAATTGGAAGTGGTCAAAAAGGAGATGGCAAGAGTGAATGTTGACATTTTAGGAATCAGCGAGCTAAACTGGACTGGAATGGGTGAATTTAACTCAGATGACCATTATATCTACGACTGTGGGCAAGAGTCCCTTAGAAAAAAATGGAATAGACATCACAGTCAACAAGAGTCCAAAATGCAGTACTTGGATGCAATCTCAAAAACGACAGAATGATCTCTGTTCATTTCCAGGGCAAACCATTCAATATCACAATAATCCAAGTCTATGCCCTGACCAATAATGCTGAAGTAGAACATTTGAACAGTTTTATGAAGACCTACAAGACCTTCTAGAGCTAACACTCAAAAAAGATGTCCTTTTCATCATAGAGGACTGGAATGCAAAGGAGGAAGTCAAGAGATACCTGGAGTAACAGGTAAACTTGGCCTTGGAGTACAAATGAAGCAGAGAAAAGGCTAACAGACTTTTGCCAAGACAACGCACTGGTCATAGCAAAACCCTCTTCCAACAACACAAGAGAAGACTCTACACATGGGCATCACCAGATGGTCAACACCAAAATCAGACTGATTATATTCTTTGCAGGCAAAGATAGAAAAGCTCTATACAGTCAGCAAAAACAAAACTGGAAGTTGACTGTGGCTCAGATCATGAACTCCTTATGGCCAAATTCAGAATGAGATTGAAGAAAGTAGGGAAAACCACTAGACATTCAGATATAACCTAAATCAAATCTCTTACAATTATACAGTGAAAGTGACAAATATATTCAAGGGATTAGATCTGATAGACAGAGTGCCTGAAGAACTATGCACGGACGTTCATGATATTGTACAGGAGGCAGTGATGAAGCCCATACCCAAGAAAAAGAAATACAAAAAGGAAAAGTGATTGTCTGAAGAGGCCTTACAAATAGCTGAGAAAAGAAGAGACGCTAAAGGCAAAGGAAAAAAGGAAAGATACACCCATTTGAATGCGGAGGTCCAAAGAATAGCAAGGAGAGATAACAAAGCTTTCCTCAGTGATCAAGGCAAAGAAATAGAGACAACAATAGAATGGGAAAGACTAAAAATATCTTCAAGAAAATTAGCCATACCAAGGGAACATTTCATGCAGATGGGCACAATAAAGGACAGCAATGGTATGGATCTAACAGAAGCAGAAGATATTAAGAAGAGGTGGTAAGAATACAAAGAAGAACTGTACAAAAAAGATCTTCCTGACCTAGATAACCACAATGGTGTGATCACTCACCTAGAGCCAGACATCCTGGAATGTGAACTCAAGTGGGCCTTAGAAAGCATCACTCCACAAACAAATCTAGAGGAGGTGATGGAATTCCAGTTGAGTCATTTCAAATCCTAAAAGATGATGCTGTGAAAGTGCTGCACTCAATATGTAGGCAAATTTGGAAAACTCAGCAGTCGCCACAGGACTGGAAAAGGTCAGTTTTCTTTCCAATCCCAAAGAAAGGCAATGCCAAACAATGTTCAAACTATCACACAACTGCACTTATCTCTCATGCTAGCAAAGTAATGCTCAAAATTCTCCAAGCCAGGCTTCAACACTACATGAACTGTGAACTTCCAGATGTTCAAGCTGGATTTAGAAATGGCAGAGGACCAGAAATCAAATTGCCAACATCTATTGGATCATACAAAAAAGAGAGTTTCAGAAAAACATCTATTTCTGTTTTACTGACTTTGCCAAAGCCTTTGACTGTATGTATCACAAAAAACTGTGGGAAATTCTTCAAGAGATGGGAATACCAGACCACCTGACCCACCTGCTGAGAAATCTATATGCAGGTCAAGAAGCAACAGTTAGGACTGGACATGGAACAACAGACTGGTTCCAATTCGGGAAAGGAATACATCAAGGCTATATATTGTCACCCTGCTTATTTAACTTCCATTCAGATTACATCACGCAAAATGCTGAGCTGGATGAAGCACAAGCTAGAATCAAGAGTCCCGGGAAAAATATACCTCAGATATGCAGATGACACCACCCTTATGGCAGAAAGCGAAGAAGAACCAAAGAGCTTCTTGATGAAAGTGAAAGAGGAGAGTGAAAAAGTTGGTTTAAAACTCAACATTCAGAAAACTAAGATTATGGCATCCAGTCCCATCACTTCATGGCAAATAAATCAGGAAACAATGGAAACAGTTCAGTTCAGTTCAGTCACTCAGTCGTGTCTGACTCTTTGTGACCCCATGAACCGCAGCACGCCAGGCCTCCCTGTCCATCACCAACTCCCTGAGTCCACCCAAACCCACAGCCATCAAGTCAATGATGCCATCCAGCCATCGCATCCTCTGTCGTTCCCTTCTCCTCCTGCCCTCAATCTTTCTCAGCATCAGAGTCTTTTCCAATGAGTCAGCTCTACACATCAGGTAGCCAAAGTATTGGAGTTTCAGCTTCAACATCAGTCCTTCTAATGAACACCCAGGACTGATCTCCTTTAGGATGTACTGGTTGAATTTCCTTGCGGTCCAAGGGACTCTCAAGAGTCTTCTCCAACACCACAGGTTAAAAGCATCAATTCTTCAGCACTCAGGTTTCTTTACAGTCCAACTCTCACATCCATACATGACCACCGGAAAAACCACAACCTTGACTAGACAGACCTTTGTTGACAAAGTGATGTCTCTGCTCTTTGATATGCTGTCTAGGTTGGTCATAACTTTCCTTCCAAGGAGTAAGTGTCTTTTAATTTCATGGCTGCAGTCACCATCTGCAGTGATTTGGGAGCCCAGAAAAATAAAGTCAGCCACTGTTTCCACTGTTTCCCCATCTATTTGCCATGAAGTGATGGGACAAGATGCTATGATCTTTGTTTTCTGAATGGTGAGTTTTAAGCCAACTTTTTCACTCTGACAGACTTTAATTTTGGGGGGCTCCAGAATCACTGCAGATGGTGACTGCGGCCATGAAATTAAAAGACACTTACTCCTTGGAAGGAAAGTAGGTTTTCCCTACTTTCTTCAATCTCATTCTGAATTTGGCCATAAGGAGTTCATGATCTGAGCCACAGTCAACTTCCAGTTTTGTTTTTGCTGACTGTATAGAGCTTTTCTATCTTTGCCTGCAAAGAATATAATCAGTCTGATTTTGGTGTTGACCATCTGGTGATGCCCATGTGTAGAGTCTTCTCTTGTGTTGTTGGAAGAGGGTTTTGCTATGACCAGTGCGTTGTCTTGGCAAAAGTCTGTTAGCCTTTTCTCTGCTTCATTTGTACTCCAAGGCCAAGTTTACCTGTTACTCCAGGTATCTCTTGACTTCCTCCTTTGCATTCCAGTCCTCTATGATGAAAAGGACATCTTTTTTGAGTGTTAGTTCTAGAAGGTCTTGTAGGTCTTCATAAAACTGTTCAAATGTTCTACTTCAGCATTATTGGTCAGGGCATAGACTTGGATTATTGTGATATTGAATGGTTTGCCCTGGAAATGAACAGAGATCATTCTGTCGTTTTTGAGATTGCATCCAAGTACTGCATTTTGGACTCTTGTTGACTGTGATGTCTATTCCATTTTTTTCTAAGGGACTCTTGCCCACAGTCGTAGATATAATGGTCATCTGAGTTAAATTCACCCATTCCAGTCCAGTTTAGCTCGCTGATTCCTAAAATGTCAACATTCACTCTTGCCATCTCCTTTTTGACCACTTCCAATTTGCCCTGATTCATGGACCTAACGTGCCAGCTTCCTCTGCAGTATTGCTTTTTACTGCATCGGACTTTACTTCCATCACCAGCCACATCCACAAATTGGGTGTGGATTTTTAGTTTGTATACATAGTATCAATTGTGTATATATGTCAGTGCCAGTCTCCTCATTCATCCCATCACCAGTTTACCCTTTAGTATTCAGGCATTTGTTCTCTGTGTCTGTGGGCACCTAGTCTCTTTAGCTCAGTTTCTTCATCTATTAAATGGACAAGAGTTACTTCCTTCAAGAATGAATGTAAAGCTTACATAAGAGAATGGATATAAAATGTTGAGCACAATACGTGGTACAGCACAAACAATTGATCAATAGCTGTTGTTCTTTTTAAAAGTAGCACATTTATCCAAATGAGTATAGTATTAATATTTTGAACTGAGATGTTAGTCATTTCTCATATCTCATATCAAATAGGTATATATACACTGATGATACCATCATAGCAATAAGAATTAGAGGGAAATACTCAGATAGTACTAATAGGGTATATGTGGCTCTTCTCTGTGCTAGGCCTTCCTCAGAAGTCTAATAAGTACTAAACATGTAATTATGACTAGAATGTTTCTTGTTAGTTGCTTGTTAAGTTTTAGTAACAAGTATTTTTTTTCACCTAATTGTTAAGCCAGTGACATGCTTGAATTGAATATCAGTTTTCCCCAAAATTATGACCTAACTTATAAACAGCCCAAGAATTTTCTCAGAATTACAAAAAAAAAGAATCAAGATAATTATTTTAAATGATTGCATTGTATTGTGTCTTTGAAGCACAGAATTATTCTTCTACATGGAGATTGGCCTTGAGAAAATACTGTGCTTCCATATAGCCTAGAAATTATTGTGATACTTTAACAAATGTTGGCTACTTTTGTCATCATCATCATTATTTTTATAACAGTTTAGTGTTATTAGTTTCCTAAGTTTTTTCACAC
>SRVM01028077.1:0-44116 GCA_007570785.1 Antilocapra americana
AGTAAAGACGAGGGCGGCTTTGGGGAGCGGAGTTGTTTTAGTGATTTTAGGGAAGACAAATGGATGGGTCTTAGCGAACTGAATAATAGGATCGCTAGGGTAATGGTTGTCAAGGTTTCCTGTGAAGGAGGACAGCGCAGTAGCCCATTCATCGGAGGTTTGTAAAAGCCAATTTGATTGGTCTTGTGAGTAAGGGATAATTATTGATTCTGGGTCTTTACCAAACAGCTGGCGACTGGTGGAGCGCCCCTTTATAATTAGCGTGGCAAGAAGGGAAGGATAAGGCAATAGGACTCGAGAGGGGGAAGCTGGGAGGTGGACCCAAAGGAGGGGTTGACCGTTTTTTGAGGGATCTGTTGTCTTTGGTTGCCAAAAAACTCTGGTAGGGGTATGTGTTGTAGGTAGTAAGAGGTATATTAGAGGCAGGCTGTAAGAGATCTGTTGAGCAGTTTGGTTTTGGATAGCCTTGTTGATAATGTCTAGAGAGTATTTTGCCTCGGGCGTCAAGACATGAGGAGACAGGGGGTCTGAATCTCCTTTGAGGATATTCTTAAGTGGGAGGAGGGCCTCTGTGGGCAGTTTTAGGTTCGGCCGAAGCCACTGAATGTCTCCAAGAAGTTTTTGGAAGTCATTAAGCGTTTTTAGCCTGTCTGTTCTAAGGCGGATACGAGGGGTAAATATATGCTGATGGCAAAGTTCAAATCCTAGATAAAAGTATGGTCGGATGTTTGTACCTTAACGGGGGTGACTTGTAGCCCTTGTCTTGTAAGGCAGGCGATCAGGTGGGCGTGTCAGGCCCTGACAGTGTCTTCATCAGGACATGCCAAATGGATATCGTCCATATAATGGAGAATGTATGCCTGAGGCCACTGTGCCCTGACTGGGGCAATAGCTGCCGCAACAAATTTTTGACATAGGGTGGGACTATTGGCCATGCCCTGTGGCAGCACTTTCCAATGGTAACGAGGCATGGGGCCTTGGAAATTGGTTTGTGGGACACTGAAGGCGAAATAAGGCCTGTCGTCGGGGTGGAGGGGGATGGTAAAGAAGCAATCTTTTAGGTCTATGACGATCTTATGGTAACTGGCAGGGATGGCAACTGGCGAAGGGAGGCCAGGCTGTAAGGCCCCCATGGGGATCATTGCTTTATTAATGGCCCTAAGATCCTGTAGGAGGCGCCATTTGCCAGATTTCTTTTTTATTAGGAATATGGGTGTATTCCAGGGGGAATTAGTGGGATCAATATGTCTTGCTACAAGCTGTTCCTGTACTAACGCTATCGCAGCTAAGGTTTTTTCGTGGGTAAGGGGCCACTGATCGACCCAAACAGGATCCACTGTCTTCCAAAGGATCTTGTCTGCATGGGGTACAGGACTATCAGTGGCCACTAGAGAAAATTTTGGGGGAATCCTAAACCTGCTTTGTCTGCTTAGGAGGGATCGTAATGGGCTTAGTGATTCCTTGGCCTCTTTTTCCTAGTCCCTGACCTGGCAGGAAGCCTTGATTAAGCATTTGGGTCATAACTATGTCATTGGGGCTGCACATGATCACCTTCATTTGGGAGAGGATATCTCTCCCCCACAGGTTAACAGGCAGATTGGGGAGAACAAAGGGAGTGACGGAGCCACTATTTCCCTCAGCATCTTCCCACATCAGGGTTTGAGAGCTTTGTTGGGGGTTAGCAGCTTGTCCAATGCCGCGCAGATGGGTGGCAACAGGTGTTAATGGCCAAGACTTTGGCCAGTGGAATTGGGATATGACAGTAGCGTCTGCTCCTGTGTCTAAGATGCCTGTAAAGACCTTGCCATTAAGTTTGAGCTTGACTGAGGGGCGGTGGTGAGAGACTTGTTGAACCCAGTATGTGTCTGATGAGCCAGGGGTGCTCGGGCCCCAAGAAGCCTTTTTGAAATTTGAGTTAATATGTTGTAAGGGGAGAATAATGATCTGTGCTAGCCTGGTGCCTTTTGGGATTGAGATTAGATCATGAGTGGTGGAGACAATGATATGAATTTCTCCCTCAAAGTCATTGTCAAGAATGCCAGGGAACACTAGGATCCCTTTAAGGGTGGAGCTAATACGGCCAAGAATAAAGCCAAATGTGTTAGGTGGTAAGGGGCCATATACGCCGACAGGGAGCATCAAAGGGCTATTATTTGGAGTTAATATTGTGTCGGTGGCGGTACAGAGGTCCATTCCTGCACTGCCTGTGGTTGCCCTCCAAAGATCTGAGACAAGGAGGCGTGGTTGATTACGGGGAGGGTCGGAATTGTAGGGTTGGGGATTTGAGGGTTGAACTGTGAAGTCCCTGAGTTCATCCCTGGGTTGGGGCCCTGGGGCTGGCCCCTGTTGGAATTTTCCTGTTTTGGGGGGAGGGGTTGTCCATTAATGTCTGTCTTGGAGCGGCATTCTGAGGCCCAGTGAAACCCCTTTTTCCAACGGGGACATATAGTCGAGGGAGGGGATCTTTGAATATTGGGAATGCCAGTATTAGAGTCATAAGGGGTCTTGGGGTGGGGGTTAGATAAGGTATGGGCTCGTTGTGGGCAAGCCCGCGAAAAATGTCTGGGCTGTTTGCAGGTGAAGCAAAGGCGATCATGATCATGATATCTCTGGTTTGGAGCAAAGCATTGTAAGGCGGCCCCAATAGTGAGCCCCAGAGAATGAGCACACCCGATGCCTGAGCAAAGGCGGACATACTCTGAGAGGTCTTTTTCACGATGAGGTCGAATAGCATTTTGGCAGGCGGGGTTAGCGTTTTCAAAAGCGAGGTGTTTAAGGAAGGCGCTTTCGCTTTCTCCAGAGCCAAAAAGCTGTTCAGCCAGTTCTTGTAAGCGACTAATGAAATCAATATATAGCTATTCTGGGCCCTGTCTGATCTTTGCAAGGGAGGTGGTAGCAGCACCTTTCTGGGGAAGGCGTTTCCACGCTTAAACACCTGCTGACTGAATTTGTGTTACTAACCTGGGGGGAAATTGAGCCTGTTTTTCTTTACGTTGGTAGGGGTCAGAGCCAAGGAACTTTTTGAGCGTCCATCCTTTTCAGGAGGGCTTACGCGAATTGCGTTCAACAAACTGTTTGGAAGCCTCTTCATATTCACTTTTCCAGAGTATAAAATCACCGCCGCTTAGGGCAGCCTTGGCTAGGAAGAAAAAATCATTGGGTGTAAGCCATCGATCACTAAGGTTTTCAATCAGGACAACAGTGAAGGGGGCAGTGGGGCCGTAGTTGGCCACTGCGGCTTTGACCTTTTCTAGCGTTTTTAAGCTGAGCTTTTTGTAAGTATGTGGGCATGGTGGGACCGGGGGCTCATCATCGTCAGAAGCCGAGTGTTCTGACGCTTCTTCATCATCATCACTAAGTGGGGGGTCGTGAGCACTGGGCTCAGGGCTTTGAGAGTCTGCCGCCTCGCGAGGCGGAGGCTGAGCCTGGCTCCTAGTTACTGGGAAGGCTAAAATCCTTTGGGGTCGGAGACAGTCAGGTCGGCGAGTTCTTTGGCTACCGCTTTAACCTCTCGGATGAAAATCAGGGCTTCTTGAAGGAAAGTTGTTTGGGGGAGGGGAGTCTGATTGATGGGTGGTGGCTCTGTGTTATGCAGAATAGGAGCTGGAAGGCGGGCTGTGTTGGGAGCGGTGGACGTAACTGAGTGGGTGGGAAAATATGGCCGTGGCACAAAGGGCGGGAGCGCAGAGCTGTGTAAGATGGCGTCTGAACAGGGCGGAGGCGCAGAAGCGGGGGGCAGCGGCGGCGGTGGAGAGGCATTATGCACAGGCTTGTTTAAAACGGTGGCTCTGGAGGGAGCGGCAGAGGCAGAGGAGGAGGGAGGCCAGTCAAGGCCGTTATAGTGGCCTGCCTCATCTTCTAGATTAGTTCGGTCAGCAGGGGGCAGCTGATCGTCTGTGTCCGTGCTGGTTATTCCTTTTAGGTGTTTACGATCGGGGTATATAGCAGTAGGATTTGGATTTGTCTCAATATTGATAGAAATCGAGGGACAGTTTGAGAGGGCCCGTGAGGGGGGGCGGGTAACGGTAGCGGCGCTGGAGTTATTTGGGTGTATGGGGTCGCTGTGTGTAAGATCTTGGGTAGAGGGCGCTCTAGAGGGGGGACGGGAGTGGAGGGAAATGATTCTTTGTCCTTCCTGACAAAGGTGCTGAATGTCTGGGGTATGGCCCTGGTTGTTGAGAATATCTTTTATAAGATTGTAGTAGTTAAAGGTGGTGATAGGCACACTCTGGGGACCAAAGACACGATAATAGTCATTAAGGCAATCTCTGACACGATTCCACATAGGAGTGTCGATAGTACCCTCTTGAGGGAACCAGGGGGAGGTCTTAAAAATAAAATGAAAAAACGAAACTAAATCTTTTTTATGAACCCGAATTCTTCGCACCTTGAGGGATTCTTTAAGCTGGCTAATAAAAACATCATCTTCCGAACATGCTTGTCCAATGATTAATTCTTACCTGACCGAATGCCGACGTCGAGGGAGGGGGCTCTCTCCGGAGTTGTCTCACAAGGGGGTAATCATGGTGCTCCTTGCTGGGACTGGTCAACGGGGACGGCGGTCCGTCCAAGCGGTTTTCGGGCCCCACGTTGGGCGCCACTTGTTCCGGCCGCTAGCTGGGCGCAGTGGCTCTGGCCCGCAGAGCAATCAACGGGGGGTCTGAATCCACCTGAGAACGGATGAAGAGGTGGGACAAGAGACGCGAAAAATGGCAGCAAGACAAAGGTTCTGATCAAGCTGCAAAACTTTATTGAGCGCAAGGCGATTATATATGGGGAGGAGAGGAGGGAGTGGGAAAAGGAAGGGGGAAGTTCTGACGGGCATGTATGGAATACATGTCTTGTGGCCGATTGGCCTGGCGGATATGTGTTCGCGGCATGATCCTTTTGGTGATTTGCCAGCCGAATGTATAGCTGGCACGTAATCAGCGCCTTATATGGCAGCAGTCTTGCATCGTTCCGACCATAATGGCTCTGGCTGATCGAATCAGCCGGCCGGGCCCAACATAGATGTCAGATAGAGTGTGTGTGATGTCAGATAGAGTGGTTGTGCTGTCATCACCACAGGGCTCCTGATGTCTCATTAGTGGATATAACATAATAGACATAGTGAGTGTGATGCCACAGATAAATTGCTAGTGATTTCACACGCAGCTTGGATGTGATGTCATAAAGAGGATGAGACATCATACAGTGTGGGTGTGAGGTCATGATTACAGTGGATGTGATGTCATACCGTGGATATGGAGTCCTAAGAGTGGGTGTGATATCATGAATACACCTGATTTGATGTTTGAAACACTGGGGTGTGATGTCATAAAGAGGGGAAATGAAGTCATAGAGACCATATGACGTCATACAGGTACTGGGCGTGATAGGCATAGAGTTGGTGTGATATCATCTGTACAGTGGGTGGAATGACACTGATACAGTGGAAGCGATGTCAGATATAGTGTGTGTGACATCCAAGAGAATGGATAGGGAAACCCATATACTGCGTATGATGTCATACGTATGTTGCATATGATATGCATACCTGCAGTGTGTGTGATATCATCGAGAGAATGGCTGTGATGATGCAGTCGAGTGGGTGCAATGTCATAAATACTGGGATTTAATGTCATAAATAGTGAATGTGATGTGGAGTCTAGTGCATGTGATGTCATACATATGCCCAGTGTGATGACACAGGTATGGTATGTGCTGTTATTTGTATAGAAGATGTGATGTCATATACAGTTGATGTGACTTCACATATAGTGGGTGTGATGGCATGAATACAGTGCAAGTGATGCCATAAATACAGTGGTGTGATGTGAGAATGAGTGGATATGATGTCATAAAGAGCCCATATGACGGCATAGATATATTGGGCACGATGTCATACATAAGGTGCTTGTCATCTAACCTATAGGGGAGGTTGGACAGCTCAGATTGATGCAGTATCACAAGTACAGAAGATGTGATTTCATAAAGCTTTGATGTGACTTCATATACATTGGGGGTGACGTCATGAGTACAGTGGATGTGATGTCATAAATGAAGCGGTGTGACGTCATAAAGAGGGGATGTGATGGCAAATAGAGTACGTATGACATCATACACATAGAGGGTGTGATGTCATATGTATAGCGGTTTAGATTACAGGATACAGTGGAGATCATGTCAGATAGAGTGTGTGTGATGTCAGAGAGAGTGGTTGTGCTGTCATCCCCACAGGGCTCCTGATATCTCATTAGTGGATATAACGTCCTAGACATAGTGAGTGTGATGTCACAGATAAATTGCCTGTGATTTCACACGCAGCTTGGAAGTGATGTCATAAAGTGGAAGAGACATCATGTAGAGTGAGTGTGACGTCATGATTACAGTGGATGTGATGTCATACCGTGGACATGGAGTACTAAGATTGGGGGTGATATCGTGAATACACCTGATTTGATGTTTGAAACACCGGGGTGTGATGTCATAAAGAGGCGATATGATGTCATAGAGAGCCTATGACGTCATGCAGGTACTGGGTGTGATGGGCATCGAGTGGGTGTGATATCATCTGTACAGTGGGTGGAATCACACTGATACAGTGGAAGCGATGTCAGATATAGTGTGTGTGATGTCCAAGAGAATGGGTAGGGAAACCCATATACTGCGTATGATGTCATACCTATGTTGGATATGATATGCATACATGCAATGTGTGTGGTATCATCGAGAGAATGGCTGTGATGATGCAGCCGAGTGTGTGCAATGTAATAAATACTGGGATTTAATGTCATAAATAGTGAATGCGATGCCGAGTCAAGTGCATGTGATGTCATACATATGCCCAGTGTGATGACACAGGTATGGGATGTGCTGTTATTTGTATAGAAGATGTGATGTCATATACAGTTGATGGGTCTTCACATATAGTGGGTGTGATGGCATGAATACAGTGCAAGTGATGTCATAAATACAATGGTGTGATGTGAAAATGAGGGGATATGATGTCATAAAGAGCCCACATGACGGCATAGATATATTGGGCACGATGCCATACATAACGTACTTGTCATCTTACCTATACAATGGTTTAGATGGCTCAGATTGATGCAGTATCAGAAGTACAGAAGGTGTGATTTCATATAGCTTTTATTTGACTTCATATACATTGGGGGTGACGTCATGAGTACATTGGATGTGATGTCATAAATGAAGCGGTGTGACGTCATAAAGAGGGGATGTGATGGCATATAGAGTACGTATGACATCATACACATACAGGGTGTGATGTCATAGGTATAACGGTTTTGATGAAAGGATACAGTGGAGATCATGTCAGATAGAGTGTGTGTGACGTCAGATATAGTGGTTGTGCTGTCATCCCCACAGGGCTCCTGATGTCCCATTAGTGGATGTAACGTCATAGACATAGAGAGTGTGATGTCACAGATAAATTGACTGTGATTTCACACGCAGCTTGGAAGTGATGTCATAAAGTGGATGAGTCATCATATAGAGTGGGTGTGACATCATGATTACAGTGGATGTGATGTCATACCGTGGATATGGAGTCCTAAGAGTGAGGGTGATATCAGGAATACACCTGATTTGATGTTTGAAACACTGGGGTTTGATGTCATAAAGAGGGGATATGACATCATAGAGAGCATATGACCTCATGCAGGTCCTGAGTGTGATGGGCATCGAGTGGGTGTGATATCAACTGCACAGTGGGTGGAATGACACTGATACAGTGGAAGCGATGTCAGATATAGTGTGTGTGATGTCCAAGATAATGGGTAGGGAAACCCATATACTGCGTATTATGTCATACCTATGTTGGATATGATATACATACATGCAATGTGTGTGATATCATCGAGAGAATGGTTGTGATGATGCAGTCGAGTAGGTGAAATATAATAAATACTGTGATTTCCTGCCATAAATATTGAATGTGATGTTGAGTCTAGTGCATGTGATGTCATATATATGCCCAGTGTGATGACACAGGTATGGGATGTGCTGTTATTTGTATAGAAGATGTGATGTCATATACAGTTGATGGGACTTTACATATAGTGGGTGTGATGGCATGAATACAGTTCAAGTGATGTCATAAAAACAGTGGTGTGATGTGAGAATGAGTGGATATAATGTCATAAAGAGCCCATATGATGGCATAGATATATTGGGCACAATGTCACACATAAGTTACTTGTCATCTAACCTATAGAGTGGGTTGGATGGCTCAGATTGATGCAGTGTCACAAGTTCAGAAGATGTGATTTCACATATGTTTGATGTGACTTCATATACATTGGGGGTGACGTCAGGAGTACATTGGATGTGATCTCTTAAATGTAGCTGTGTGACGTCATAAAGAGGGGATGTGATGTCATATACAGTACGTATGACATCATACACATAGAGGGTGTGATGTCATACGTATAGTGGTTTTGATGAAAGGATACAGTGGAGATCATGTCAGATAGAGTGTGTGTAACGTCAGATAGAGTGGTGTACTGTCATCCCCACAGGGCTCCTGATGTCTCATTAGTGGATATAACGTCATAGACATAGTGAGGGTGATTTCACAGATAAATTCCCTGTGATTTCACACACAGCTTGGAAGTGATGTAATAAGTTGGATGAGACATCATATAGAGTGGGTATGTGGGTGCAATGTCATAAATACTGTGATTTAATGTCATAAATAGTGAATGTGATGTCGAGTCTAGTTCATTTGATGTCATACATATGCCCAGTGTGATGACACAGTTATGGGATGTGCTGTTATTTGTATAGAAGATGTTATGTCATATACAGTTGATTGGACTTCACAAATAGTGGGTGTGATGGCATGAATACAGTGCAACTGATGTCATAAACACAGTGGTGAGATGTGAGGATGAGTGGATATGATGTCATAAATAGCCCATATGAAGGCATAGATATATTGGGTATGATGTCATATAAAGGTACTTGTCATCTAACCTATACAGTGGGTTGGATGGCTCAGATTGATGCAGTATCACTAGTACAGAAATTGTGATTTCATATAGCTTTGATGTGACTTCATATATATTGGGGGTGACATCATGAGTACATTGGATGTGATGTCATAAATGTAGCGGTGGGACGTCATAAAGAGGGGATGTGATGGCATATAGATTACTTATGATATCATACACATAGAGGGTGTGATGTCATACATATAGCAGTTTTGGTGAAAGGATACAGTGAAGATCATGTCAGTTAGAGTGTGTGTGTGTTGTCAGATAGAGTGGTTGTACTGTCATCCCCACAGGGCTCCTGATGTCTCATTAGTGGATATAACGTCATAGACATAGTGAGTGTGATATCACAGATAAATTGCCTGTGATTTCACACGTAGCTTGGAAATGATGTCATAAAGAGAATGAGACATCATATACAGTGGGTGTGATGTCATGATTACAGTGGATGTGATGTCATACCGTGGACATGGAGTCCTAAGATTGGGGGTGATATCATGAATACACCTGATGTGATGTTTGAAACACTGGGGTGTGATGTCATAAAGAGTTGATATGACGTCATAGAGAGCATATGATGTCATGCAGGTACTGGGTGTGATGGGCATAGAGTGGGTGTGATATCATCTGTACAGTGGGTGGAATGACACTGATACAGTTTAAGTGATGTCAAATATAGTGTGTGTGATGTCCAAAAGAATGGGTGGGGAAACCCATATACTGCGTATGATGTCATACCTATGTTGGATATGAAATGCATACATGCAATGTGTGTGATATCATCGAGAAAATGGTTGTGATGATGCAGTCGAGTGGGTGCAATGTCATAAATACTGTGATTTAATGTCAGAAATAGTGAATGTGATGTCGAGTCTAGTCCATGTGATGTCATACATATGCCCAGTGTGATGACACAGGTATGGGATGTGCTGTTACTTGTATAGAAGATGTGATGTCATATACAGTTGATGGGACTTCACATATAATGGGTGTGACGGCATGAATACAGTGCAAGTGATGTCATAAATACAGTGGTGTGATGTGAGAATGAGTGGATATGATGTCATAAAGAGCCCATATGACGGCATAGATATATTGGGCACGATGTCATACATACGGTACTTGTCATCTAACCTATAGAGTGGGTTGGATGGCTCAGATTGATGCAGTATCAGAAGTACAGAAGATGTGATTTCATATAGCTTTGATATGACTTCATATACATTGGGGGTGACGTCATGAGTACATTGGATGTGATGGCATAAATGTAGCGGTGTGATGTCCTAAAGAGGGGATGTGATTACATATAGATTACGAATGACATCATGCACATAGAGGGTGTGATGTCATATGTATCGGGGATTTGATGGAAGGATACAGTGAAGATCATGTCAG
Organism: Antilocapra americana; assembly: GCA_007570785.1. Taxonomy (NCBI): domain Eukaryota; kingdom Metazoa; phylum Chordata; class Mammalia; order Artiodactyla; family Antilocapridae; genus Antilocapra; species Antilocapra americana. Next base: position 10,395 of record SRVM01028077.1, read on the forward strand.
ATAGAGTGTGTGTGATGTCAGATAGAGTGGTTGTGCTGTCATCCCCACAGGGCTCCTGATGTCTCATTTGTGGATATAACGTCATATACATAGGGAGTGTGATGTCACAGATAAATTGACTGTGTTTTCACACCGAGCTTGGAAGTGATGTCATAAAGTGGATGAGACATCATGTAGAGTGGATGTGACGTCATGATTACAGTGGGTGTGATGTCAAACGGTGGACATTGGGTCCTAAGTGTGGGTGTGATATCAAGAACTCACCTGATTTGATGTTTGAAACACTGGGGTGTGATGTCATAAAGAGGGGATATGATGTCAAAGAGAGCATATGACGTCATGCAGGTACTGGGTGTGATGGGCATCGAGTGGGTGTGATATCATCTGTACAGTGGGTGGAATGACACTGATTCAGTAGAAGTGATGTCAGATATAGTGTGTGTGATGTCCAAAGAATGGGTAACGAAACCCATATACTGCGTATGATGTCATACCTATGTTGGATATGACATGCATGCATGCAAAGTTTGCGATGTCATCGAGAGAATGGTTGTGATGATGCAGTCGAGTGGGGACAATGTCATAAGTACTGTGATTTAATGACATAAATAGTGAATGTGATGTCGAGTTTATTGCATGTGATGTCATACATATGCCCAGTGTGATGACACAGGTATGGGATGTGCTGTTATTTGTATAGAAAATGTGATGTCATATACAGTTGATGGGACTTCACGTATAGTGGGTGTGACGGCATGAATACAGTGCAAGTGATGTCATAAATACAGTGGTGTGATGTGAGAATGAGTGGATATGATGTCATAAAGAGCCCATATGACGGCATAGATATATTGGGCACGATGTCATACATAAGGAACTTGTCATCTAACCTATACAGTGGGTTGGATTGCTCAGACTGATGCAGTATCACAAGTACAGAAGATGTGATTTCATATAGCTTTGATGTGACTTCATATACATTGGGGGTGACGTCAGGAGTACATTGGATGTGATGTCATAAATGTAGCGGTGTGACCTCATAAAGAGGGGATGTGAGGGCATATAGAGTACGTATGACCTCATACACATAGAGGGTTTTTGTTATACGTATAGCGGTTTTGATGAAAGGATACAGTGCAGATCATGTCAGATAGAGTGTGTGTGATGTCATATAGAGTGGTTGTGCTGTCATCCCAACAGGGCTCCTGATGTCTCATTAGTGGATATAACGTCATAGACATAGCGAGTGTGATGTCACAGATAAATTGCCTGTGAGTTCACACTCACCTTGGAAGTGATGTCATAAAGTGGATGAAACATCATATAAAGTGGGTGTGACGTCATGATTACAGTGGGAGGGATATCGTACCGTGGACATGGAGTCCTAAGAATGGGGGTGATATCATGAATACACCTTATTTGATGTTTGAAACACTGGGGTGTGATGTCATAAAGAGGGGATATGATATCAAAGAGAGCATATGACGTCATGCAGGTACTGGGTGTGATGGGCATCAATTGGGTGTTATATCATCTGTACAGTGGGTGCAATGAAACTGATACAGTGGAAGCGATGTCACATATAGTGTGTGTGATGTCCAAGAGAATGGGTAGGGAAACCCATATACTGCTTATGATGTCATACCTATGTTGGATATGATATGCATGCATGCAATGTGTGTGATGTCATCGAGAGAATGGTTGTGATGATGCAGTTGAGTGGGTGCAATGTCATAAATGCTGTGATTTAATGTCATAAATAGTGAATATGATGTTGAGTCTAGTGCAAGTGATGTATACATATGCCCAGTGTGATGACACAGGAATGGGTTGTGCTGTTATTTGTATAGAAGATGTGATGTCATATACAGTTGATGGGACTTCACATATAGTGGGTGTGATGGCATGAATACAGTGCAAGTGATGTCATAAATGCAGTGGTGTAATGTGAGAATGAGTGGATATTATGTCATAAAGAGCCCATATGATGGCATAGATATATTGGGCACAATATCATACATAAGGTACTTGTCATCAAGTGTATACAGTGGGATTGATGGCTCAGATTGATGCAGTATCAGAAGTACAGAAGATGTGATTTCATATAGCTTTGATGTGACTTCATATATATTGGGGGTTACATCATGAGTACATTGGATGTGATGTCATAAATGTAGTGGTGTGACGTCATATAGAGGTGATGTGTTGGCATATAGAGTACGTATGACATCATACACATAGGGGTTGTGATGTCATACGTATAGCGGTTTTGATGAAAGGATACACTGGAGATCATGTCAGATAGAGTGTGTGTGATGTCAGATAAAGTGGTTGTGCTGTCATCCCCCACAGGGCTCCTGATGTCTCATTAGTGGATATAATATCATAGACATAGTGAGTGTGATGTCACAAATAAATTGCCTGTGATTTCACACGCAGCTTGGATGTGATGTCATAAAGTGGATGAGACATCATATAGAGTGGGTGTAACGTCATGATTACAGTGGATGTGATGTCATACAGTGGACATAGATTCCTAAGAGTGGGAGTCATACCAAGAATACACCTGATTTGATATTTGAAACACTGGGGTGTGATGTCAAAAGAGGGGATATGATGTAATAGAGAGCATATGATGTCATACAGGTAGTGGGTATGATGGGCATAGATTGGGTGTGATATCATCTGTACAGTGGGTGGAATGACACTGATACTGTGGAAGCGATGTCAGATATAGTGTGTGTGGTGTCCAAGAGAATGAGTTGGGAAACCTATATACTGCGTATGATGTCATACATATATTGTATATGATATGCATACATGCAATGTATGTGATATCATGGAGAGAGTGGTTGTGATGATGCAGCAGAGTGTTGGGGCCCGGCCGGCTGAGGCGATCAGCCAGAGCCATTACGGTCGGAACAGTCCAAGCCTGCTGCCATATAAGGCGCTGATTACGTGCCAGCTATACATTCGGCTGGCAAATCACCAAAAGGATCATGCGGCGAACATATATCCGACAGCCCAATCACCCACAAGGGACGTATTCCTTACATACCCGTCAGAACTCCCCCCTCCCTTTTCCCACTCCCTTCCCTCCTCCCCATATATAAACGCCTTGCGCACAATAAAGTTTTGCAGCTTGATCAGAACCTTTGTCTTGCTGCCGTTCTTCGCGCTCCTTATCCCACCCCCCTTCCTTCCGTTTTCAGGTGGATTCGGAGCTCACATTGATTGCTCTGCGGCCCAGAGCCACTGCGCCCAGCTAGCGGCCGGAGCAAGTGGTGCCCAACGTGGGGCCCGAAAACCGCTTGGACGGACCACCGTCCCCGTTGACCAGTCCCAGCAAGGAGCACCAAGATTACCCTCTTGTGAGATGACTCCGGAGAGAGTCCCCCAACCCTCGATGGTGGCATTCGGTCAGGTAAGAATTAATCATGGGACTAGCATGTTCGAAAGATGATGTTTTTATTAGCCAGCTTAAAGAATCCCTCAAGGTGCGAAGAATTCGGGTTGGTAAAAAAGATTTTGTTTCGTTTTTTCATTTTATTTTTAAGACCTGCCCCTGGTTCCCTCAACAGGTTACTATCGACACTCGTATGTGGAATTGTGTCGGAGATTGCCTTAATGACTATTATGGTGTCTTTGGTCCCCAGAGTGTGCCTATCACCACCTTTAACTACTACAATCTTACAAAAATATTCTCACCAACCAGGGCCATACCCCAGACATTCAAAACCTTTGTCAGGAAGGACAAAGAATCCTTTCCCGCCACTCCCGTCCCCCCTCTAGAGCGCCCTCTACCCAAGATCTTATACAAAGCGACCCCATACACCCAAATAACTCCAGCGCCACTACCGTTACTCGCCCCCCCTCAAGGGCCCTCTCATACGTGGAGGATACAGTGGAGATCATGTCAGATAGAGTGTGTGTGATGTCAGAGAGAGTGGTTGTGCTGTCATCCCCACAGGGCTCCTGATGTCTTATTAGTGGATATAACGTCATAGACATAGTGAGTGTGATCTCCCAGATAAATTGCCTGTGATTTCACACGCAGCTTGGATGTGTTGTCGTAAAGTGGATGTGACATCATATAGAGTGGGTGTGACGTCATGATTACAGTGGATGGGATGTCATACCTTGGATATGGAGTCCTAAGAGTGGGTATGATATCATGAATAAACCTGATTTGATGTTAGAAACACTGGGGTGTGATGTCATAAAGAGGGAATATGACGTCATAGAGAGCATATGACGTCATACAGGTACTGGGTGGGATGGACATAGAGTGGGTGTGATATCATCTGTACATTGGGTGGAATGACACTGATACAGTGGAAGCTATGTCAGATATAGTGTGTGTGATGTCGAAGAGAATGGGTAGGGAAAACCATATACTGCATATGATGTCAAACATATATTGTATATGATATGCATACATGCAATGTGTGTGAAATCATCGAGAGGGAGGTTGTGATGATGCAGTCAAGTGTTGTGGCCCAGCTGGCTGAGGCTATCAGCCAGAGCCATTACGGTCGGAACACTCCAAGCCTGCTGCCATATAAGGCGCTTATTACGTGCCAGCTATGCATTCGGCTTGCAAATCACCAAAAAAATCATGCAGCGAACATATATCCGACAGGCCAATCGCCCACAAGACACGTATTCCTTACATGCCCGTCATAACTCCCCCCTCCCTTTTCCTACTCCCTCCCCTCCTCCCCATATATAATCTCCTTGCGCTCAATAAAGTTTTGCAGCTTGTTCAGAACCTTTGTCTTGCTACCGTTCTTCGCGCCTCTTATCCCACCCCCCTTTCTTCCGTATTCAGGTGATTCGGAGCTCACGTTGATTGCTCTGCGGACCGGAGCGACTGCACCCAGCTAGCGGCCGGAGCAAGTGGTGCCCAACATGGGGCCCGAAAACCGCTTGGACGGACCGCCATCACCTTTGACCAGACCCAGCATGGAGCACCACGATTACCCGCTCCTGAGACGACTCCGGAGAGAGTCCCCCCCCTGGATGGCGGCATTCCGTCAGGTAAGTATTAATCATGGGACAAGCATGTTCGAAAGATGATGTTTTTATTAGCCAGCTTAAAAAATCCCTCAAGGTGAGAAGAATTCGGGTTCGTAAAAAAGATTTAGTTTCGTTTTTTCATTTTATTTTTAAGACCTGCCCCAGGTTCCCTCAAGAGGGTACTATCGACACTCGTATGTGGAATCGTGTCGGAGATTGCCTTAATGACTATTATCGTGTCTTTGGTCCCCAGACTGTGCCTATCACCACCTTTAACTACTACAATCTTATAAAAGATATTCTCACCAACCAGGGCCATACCCCAGACATTCAGCACCTTTGTCAGGAAGGACAAAGAATCCTTTCCGGCCACTCCCATCCCCTCTCTAGAGCGCCCTCTACCCAAGATCTTATACAAAGCGACCCCATACACCCAAATAACTCCAGCGCCACTACAGTTACTCGCCCCCCCCTCACGGGCGCTCTCAAACTGTCCCTCGATTTCTATCAATATTGAGACAAATCCAAATCCTACTGCTATATACCCTGATCTTAAAGACCTAAAAGGAATAAACAGCACGGACACAGACGATCAGCTGCCCCCTGCTGACCGAGCTAATCTAGAAGACGAGGCAGCCCACTATAACGGCCCTGACTGGCCTCCCTCTTCCTCTGTCCCTTCCGCTCCCGCCACAGCCGCTGTTTTAAACAAGCCCACGCTTAATGCCTCTCCACCGCCGCCCGCTTTCGCGCCTCCGCCCTGTTCAGCCACCATCTTACACAGCTCTGTGCTCCTGCTCTTTGTGCCACCGCCATATTTTCCCAACCACCCAGTTACGCCCACCACTCCCAACACAGCCCGCCTTCCAACTCCTATTTTGCATAACACTGAGCCTCCACCCATCAACCAAACTCCCCTCCCCCAAACAACTTCCCTTCAAGAAGCCCTGATTTTCATCTGAGATGTTAAAGCGGTAGCCAAAGAACTCGCCTACCTGACTGTCTCCGCCCCCCAAGAGCTCTTAGCCTTCCCAGTAACTAGGAGTCAGGCTCAGCCTCCGCCTCATGAGGCGACAGACTCTCAAAGCCCTGAGCCCAGTGCTCACGACCCCCCACTTAGTGATCATGATGAAGAAGAGTCAGAACACTCGGCTTCTGACGATGATGAGCCCCCGGTCCCACCATCCCCCCATACTTACAAAAAGCTCAGCTTAAAAACTCTAGAAAAGATGAAAGCGGCAGTGGCCAACTACGGCCCCACTGCCCCCTTCACTGTTGTCCTGATTGAAAACCTTAGTGATCGATGGCTTACACCCAATGATTGGTTGTTCCTAGCCAAGGCTGCCCTAAGCGGCGGTGATTTTATACTCTGGAAAAGTGAATATGAAGAGGCTTCCAAACAGTTTTTTGAACGCAATTCACGTAAGCCCTCCTCAAAAGGTTGGACTCTAAAAAGTTCCTTGGCTCTAACCCCTACCACCATAAGGAAAAACAGCCTCAATTTCCCCCCAGGTTACTAACACAAATTCAGTCAGCAGGTGTTAAAGCGTGGAAACGCCTTCCCCAGAAAGGCACTGCCACCACCTCCCTTGCAAAGATCAGACAGGGCCATGATGAGCCAAAGAGTGATTTCATTAGTCGCTTACAAAAACTGGCCGAACGGCTTTTTGGCTCTGGAGAAAGCGAAAGCGCCTTCCTTAAACACCTCACTTTCGAACAATAGACATTTTGACAGCCACCCACCGGGCGCTTAGCATCTCTAACCCCAGTCTAGCCCAAGACTGCTGGCTATGTCTCAGCCAAGGCACGCCCATGCCCCTGGCTGTCTCCGTTAATACATCAGACCTCAACACTCTTGACCAAAACTGCACTCTCGGCCTGCCCTTCAGGGTCCAACCTACACTGTTTTCATTCTCTCCCTGCATCTACAAACACCCGCGCAATGATTCCACAGATATCCCCGTTGGTTTCGCTGGCTTTACGAACTGTAGCTCTGTGTTTAACTATAACTCTAGCTACATCACCCTCCTATGCCCCGGACCAGGAAAGGCAATCGTTTGCGGAAACAATCAAGCCTATACCGCCCTACCCCCCTCATGGACAGGGCTGTGCGCCCTAGCCACCCTGCTGCCGGACATAGATATCATTCCAGGAAATGAGCCCATTCCCGTTCCCGGTTTTGACCACCTTGCGGGACGGCTCAAAAGAGCCCTAGCCATTATCCCCTTGCTTGCTGGGTTAGGAATCTCTGGAGCGATTCTCTTGTGATGTCCAAGAGAATGGGTGGGGAAACCCATATACTGCGTATGATGTCATACCTATGTTGGATATGAAATGCATACATGCAATGTGTGTGATATCATCGAGAAAATGGTTGTGATGATGCAGTCGAGTGGGTGCAATGTCATAAATACTGTGATTTAATGTCAGAAATAGTGAATGTGATGTCGAGTCTAGTCCATGTGATGTCCTACATATGCCCAGTGTGATGACACAGGTATGGGATGTGCTGTTACTTGTATAGAAGATGTGATGTCATATACAGTTGATGGGACTTCACATATAATGGGTGTGACGGCATGAATACAGTGCAAGTGATGTCATAAATACAGTGGTGTGATGTGAGAATGAGTGGATATGATGTCATAAAGAGCCCATATGACGGCATAGATATATTGGGCACGATGTCATACATAAGGTACTTGTCATCTAACCTATAGAGTGGGTTGGATGGCTCAGATTGATGCAGTATCAGAAGTACAGAAGATGTGATTTCATATAGCTTTGATATGACTTCATATACATTGGGGGTGACGTCATGAGTACATTGGATGTGATGGCATAAATGTAGCGGTGTGATGTCCTAAAGAGGGGATGTGATTACATATAGATTACGAATGACATCATGCACATAGAGGGTGTGATGTCATATGTATCGGGGATTTGATGGAAGGATACAGTGAAGATCATGTCAGATAGAGTGTGTGTGATGTCAGATAGAGTGGTTGTGCTGTCATCCCCACAGGGCTCCTGATGTCTCATTTGTGGATATAACGTCATATACATAGGGAGTGTGATGTCACAGATAAATTGACTGTGTTTTCACACCGAGCTTGGAAGTGATGTCATAAAGTGGATGAGACATCATGTAGAGTGGATGTGACGTCATGATTACAGTGGGTGTGATGTCAAACGGTGGACATTGGGTCCTAAGTGTGGGTGTGATATCAAGAACTCACCTGATTTGATGTTTGAAACACTGGGGTGTGATGTCATAAAGAGGGGATATGATGTCAAAGAGAGCATATGACGTCATGCAGGTACTGGGTGTGATGGGCATCGAGTGGGTGTGATATCATCTGTACAGTGGGTGGAATGACACTGATTCAGTAGAAGTGATGTCAGATATAGTGTGTGTGATGTCCAAAGAATGGGTAACGAAACCCATATACTGCGTATGATGTCATACCTATGTTGGATATGACATGCATGCATGCAAAGTTTGCGATGTCATCGAGAGAATGGTTGTGATGATGCAGTCGAGTGGGGACAATGTCATAAGTACTGTGATTTAATGACATAAATAGTGAATGTGATGTCGAGTTTATTGCATGTGATGTCATACATATGCCCAGTGTGATGACACAGGTATGGGATGTGCTGTTATTTGTATAGAAAATGTGATGTCATATACAGTTGATGGGACTTCACGTATAGTGGGTGTGACGGCATGAATACAGTGAAAGTGATGTCATAAATACAGTGGTGTGATGTGAGAATGAGTGGATATGATATCATAAAAAGCCCATAAGACGGAATAGATACATTGGGCACGATGTCATACACAAGGTACTTGTCATCGAACCTATACAGTGGGTTTGAAGGTTCAGATTGATGCAGTAGCACAAGCACAGAAGATGAGATTTCATATAGCTTTCATGTGACTTCATATACATTGGGGGTGACGTCATGAGTACATTGGATGTGATGTCATAAATGTAGCGGTGTGACGTCATAAAGAGGGGATGTGATGGCATATAGAGTACATGTGACATCATACACATAAATGGTGTGATGTCATACGTATAGAGGTTTTGATGAAAGTATACAGTGGAGATCATTTCACATAGAATGGGTGTGATGTCATGCCCACGGTGCTCCTGATATCTAATTAGTGGATATAACGTCATAGACATAGTTAGCGTGATGTCACAGATAAATTGCCTGTGATTTCACACGCAGCTTGGATGTGATGTCATAAAGTGGATGAGACATCATACAGAGTGGGTGTGACATCATGATTAGAGTGGATGTGATGTCATACCGTGGACACGGCATCTTAAGGGTGGGTGTGATATCATGAATACACCTGATTTGATGTTTGAAACACTGGTGTGTGATATCATAAAGAGTGGATATCACGACATAGAGAGCATATGACCTCATACAGGTACTGGGTTTGATGGGCATAGACTGGGTGTGATATCTATTGTACAGTGGGTGGAATGGCACTGATACAGTGGAAGAGATGTCAGATATAGTGTGTGTATTGTCCAAGAGAATGGGTAGAGAAAGCCAAATATTGTGTACGATGTCATACCTATGTTGGATATGATATGCATACATGCAATGTGTGTGAAATCATGAAGAAAATGGTTGTGATGATGCAGTCGAGTGGGTACAATGTCATAAATACTGTGATTTAATGTCATAAATATTGAATGTGATGTCGAGTATAGTGCATGTGATGTCATACATATGCCCAGTATGATGACACAGGTATGGGATGTGCTGTTATTTGCATAGAAGATGTGATGTCATATACAGTTGAAGGGACTTCACATGTAGTGGGTGTGATGGTATGAATAGAGTGCAAGTGATGTCGTAAATACAGTGGTGTGATGTGGGAATGAGTGGATATGATGTCATAAAGAGCCCATATGACGGCATAGATATATTGGGCACGATGTCATACATAAGGTACTTGTCATCTAACCTATACAGTCGGTTTGATGGCTCAGATTGATGCAGTATCACAAGTACAGAAGATGTGATTTCATATAGCTTTGATGTGACTTCATATACGTTGGGGGTGACGTCATGAGTACATTGGATGTGATGTCATAAATGTAGCGGTGTGTCGTCATAAAGAGAGGATATGATGGCATATAGAGTACGTATGACATCATACACATAGAGGGTGTGATGTCATACATATAGCGGTTTTGATGAATGCATACAGTGGAGATTACGTCAGATAGAGTGTGTGTGATGTCACATAGAGTGGTTGTGCTATCAACCCCACAGGTCTCCTGATGTCTCATTAGTGGATTAACGTCATAGACATAGAGTTTGTGATGTCACAGATAAATTGCCTGTGATTTCACATGCAGCTTGGATGTGATGTCATAAAGTGGATGAGTCATCTTATAGAGTGTGTGTGATGTCAGATAGAGTTGTTGTGCTGTCATCCCCACAGGGCTCCTGATGTCTCATTAGTGGATATAACATCATAGACATAGTAAGTGTGATATCAGAAGTAAATTGCCTGTGATTTCACACGCAGCTTGGAAGTGATGTCATAAAGTGGATGAGACATCATATAGAGTGGGTGTGACGTCATGATTACAGTGGATGTGATATCATACCGTGGACATGGAGTCCTAAGAGTGGGTTTGATATCATGAGTACACCTGATTTGATGTTTGAAACACTGGGGTGTGATGTCATAAAGAGGGGATATGACGTCATAGAGAGCATATGACGTCATACAGGTACTGAGTGTGATGGGCATCAAGTGGGTGTGATATCATCTGTACATTGGGTGGAATGACACTGATACACTGAAAGCGAAGTCAGATATAGTGTGTGTGATGTCCAAGAGAATGGGTAGGGAAACCCATATACTGCGTATGATGTCATACCTATGTTGGATATGATATGCAAACATGCAATGTGTGTGATGTCATCGAGAGAATGGTTGTGATGATGCAGTTGAGTGGGTGCAATGTCATAAATACTGAGATTTAATGTAATAAATAGTGAATGCGATGTCGAGTCTAGTGCATGTGATGTCATACCATGCCCAGTGTGATGACACAGGTATAGGATGTGCTCTTATTGGTATAGAAATTGTGATGTCATATACAGTTGATGGGACTTCACATATACTGTGTGTGATGGCATGAAAACAGTGCAAGTGATGTCATAAATGCAGTGGTGTGATGTGAGAATGAGTGGATATGATGTCATAAAGAGCCCATATGACGGCATAGATATATTGGTCACGGTGTCATACATAAGGTATTTGTCATCTAACCTATACAGTGGGTTGGATGGCTCAAATTGATGCAGTATCACAAGTACAGAAGATCTGATTTCATATAGCTTTGATGTGACTTCATATACATTGGGGGTGGCGTCATGAGTACATTGGATGTGATGTCATAAATGTAGTGGTGTGACGTCATAAAGAGGAGATGGGATGGCATATAGAGTATGTAATGCATCATACACATAGAGTTTGTTATGTCATACGTATAGCGGATTTGATGAAAGGATGCATTGGAGATCATGTCAGATAGAGTGTGTGTGACGTAAGATAGACTGGTTGTTCTGCCATCCCCACAGGGCTCCTGATGCCTCATTAGTGGATATAAGGTCATAGACATAGTGAGTGTGATGTCTCAGATAAATTGCCTGTGATGCCACATGCAGTTTGGAAGTTATGTCATAAAGTGGATGACACATTATATACAGGCGGTGAGACGTCATGATTACACTGGATGTGATGTCATACCGTGGACATGGAGTCCTAAGAGTGGGGATGATATCATGAATACACCTGATTTGATGTTTGAAACACTGGTGTGTGATGTCATAAAGAGGGGATATGACGTCATAGAGAGCATATGACGTCATGCAGGTTCTGGGTGTAATGGGCCTCGAGTGGGTCTGATATCATCTGTACAGTGGGTGGAATGACACTGATATAGTGGAAGCGATGTCAGATATAGTGTGTGTGCTGTCCAAGAGAATGGGTAGGGAAACCCATATACTGCGTATGATGTCATACCTATGTTGGATATGATATGCATACATGCAATGTGTGTGATATCATCCAGAGAACGGTTGTGTTGATGCAGTCGAGTGGGTGCAATGTCATAAATACTGTGATTTAATGTCCTAAATAGTGAATGTGATGTGGAGTCTAGTGCATGTGATGTCATACATATGCCCAGTGTGATGACACAGGTATGGGATGTGCTGTTATTTGTATAGAAGATGAGATGTCATATACAGGTGATGGGACTTCACATATATTGGGTGTGATGCCATGCATACAGGGCAAGTGATGTCATAAATACAGTGGTGTGCTGTGAGAATGAGTGTATATGATGTCATAAAGAGCCCATATGACGATATAGATATATTGGGCACGATGTCATACATAAGGTACTTGTCATCTAAACTATACAGTGGGTTGGATGGCTCAGATTGATGCAGTATCACAAGTACAGAAGATGTGATTTCATATAGCTGTGACGTGACTTCATATACATTGTGGGTGACGTCATGAGTACATTAGATGTGATGTCATAAATGTAGCGGTGTGACGTCATAAAGAGGGGATGTGATGGCATATAGAGTACGTATGACATCATACACATAGAGGGTGTGATGTCATACGTATAGCCGTTTTGGTGAAAGGATACAGTGGAAATCATGTCAGATAGAGTGTGTGAGATATCAGATCGAGTGGTTGTGCTGTCATCCCCACAGGGCTCCGGATGTGTCATAGGTGGATATAACGTCATAGACATAGTGAGTGTGATGTCACAGATAAATTGCCTGTGATTTCACACGCAGCTTGGAAGTGATGTCATAAAGTGGATGAGACATCATATATAGTCGGAGTGTCGTCATCATTACAGTGGATGTGATGTCATACAGTGGACATGGAGTCCTAAGAGTCAGGTTGATATCATGAATACACCTGATATGATGTTTGAAACACTGGGGTGTGATGTCATAAAGATGGGACATGACCTCATAGAGAGCATATGACGTCAGGCAGGTACTGGGTGTGATGGGCATCGAGTGGGTGTGATATCATCTGTATAGTGAGTCTAATGACACTGATACAGTGGAAGCGATGTTAGATATAGTGTGTGTGATGTCCAAGAGAATGGGTAGGGAAACCCATATACTGCGTATGATGTCATAACTATGTTGGATATGATATGCATGCCTGCAATGTGTGTGATATCATCGAGAGAATGGTTGTGATGATGCAGTTAAGTGGCTGCAATGTCATAAATACTGTGATTTAATGTCATAAATAGTGAATGTGATGTCGAGTCTAGTGCATGTGATGTCACACATATGCCCAGTGTGATGACACAGGTATGGGATGTGCTGTTATTTGTATAGAAGATGTGATGTCATATAGAGTTGATGGGAAGTCATATATAGTGTGTGTGATGGCATGAATACAGTGCAAGGGATGTTATAAATACAGTGGTGTGATGTGAGAGTGAGTGGATATGATGTCATAAAGAGCCCATATGACGGCATAGATACATTGGGCACGATGTCATACACAAGGTACTTGTCATCTAACCTATACAGTGGGTTTGAAGGCTCAGATTGATGCAGTATCACAAGTACAGAAGATGTGATTGCATATAGCCTTCATGTGACTTCATATACATTGGGGGTGACGTCATGAGTACATTGGATGTGATGTCATAAATGTAGCGGTGTGACGTCATAAAGAGGGGATGTGATGGCATATAGAGTACGTATGACATCATACATATAGAGGGTGTGATGTGATACGTATAGAGGATTTGATGAAAGGATACAGTGGAGATCATGCCAGATAGAGTGTGTGTGATGTCCGATAGAGTGGTTGTGCTGTCATCCCCACAGGGCTCCTGATGTCTCATTAGTGGATATAACGTCATAGACATTGAGAGTGTGATGTCACAGATAAATTTCCTGTGATTTCACACTCAGCTTGGATGTGATGTCATAAAGTGGATGAGACATCATATATAGTGGGTGTGACGTCATGACTGCAGTGGATGTGATGTCATACCGTGGACATGGAGTCCTAAGAGTGGGGGTGATATCATGAATACACCTGATTTGATGTGTCAAACACTGGGGTGTGATGTCATAAAGAGGGGATATGACATCATAGAGAGCATATGATATCATGCAGATACTGGGTGTGATGGGCATCGAGTAGGTGTGATATCATCTGTACAGTGGGTGGAATGACATTGATACAGTGGAACGGTTGTCAGATATAGTGTGTGTGATGTCCAAGAGAAAGGGTAGGGAAACGCATATACTGCGTATGATGTCATACCTATGTTGGATATGATATGCATACATGCAATGTGTGTGATATCATCGAGAGAATGGTTGTGATGATGCAGTCGAGTGGGTGCAATGTCATAAATACTGGGATTTAATGTTATAAATAGTGAATGTGATGTCGAGTCTAGTGCATGTCATGTCATACATATGCCCAGTGTGATGACACAGGTATGGGATGTGCTGTTATTTGTATAGAAGATGTGATGTCATATACAGTTGATGGAACTTCACATATAGTGGGTGTGATGGCATGAATCCAGTTAAAGGGATGTCATAAATACAGTGGTGTGATGTGAGAATGAGTGGATATGATGTCATAAAGAGCCCATATGACGGCATAGATATATTGGGCACCATGTCATATATAAGGTACTTGTCATCTAACCTATACAGTTGGTTTGATGGCTCAGATTGATGCAGTATCACAAGTAAAAAAAATGTGATTTCACATAACTTTGATGTGACTTCATATACATTGCAGTGACGTCATGAGTACATTGGATGTGATGTAATAAATGTAGGGATGTGACGTCATAAAGAGGTTATGTGATGGCATATAGAGTACATATGACATCATACACATAGAGGGTGTGATGTCATACGTCTAGTGGTTTTGCTGAAGGGATACAGTGGAGATCATGTCAGATATAGTGGGTGTGATGTCAGATAGAGTGGTTGGGCTCTCATCCCCGCAGGGCTCCTGATGTCTCATTAGTGGATATGATGTCACAGACATAGTGAGTGTGATGTCACAGATAAATTGCCTGTGATTTCACATGCAGCGTGGGTGTCATATCATAAAGTGGATGAGACGTCATATGGAGTGGTTGTGACGTCAGGGTTACAGTGGATGTGATGTCATACCGTGGACATGGAGTCCTAAGAGTGGGTGTGATATCATGAATACACCTGATTTGATGTTTGAATCTCTGGGGTGTGATGTCATAAAGACGGGATATGACGTCATAGAGAGCATATGATATCATACAGGTAGTGGGTGTGATGGGCATTGAGTGGGTGTGATATCCTCTGTATAGTGGGTGGAATGACACTTATAGGGTGGAAGCCGTGTCAGATATAGTGTGTTCGATGTCCAAGAGAATGGGTAGGGTAACCCATATATTGCATACAATGTCATGCATATACGGGTTATGATATGCATACATGCAATGTGTGTGATATCATCTAGAGAGTGGTTGTGATGATGCAGTTGAATGGGTGCAATGTCATACAAACTGTGATTTAATGTCATAAATAGTGAATGTGATGTCAAGTCTAGTGAATGTGATATCATACATATGCCCAGTGTGATGACACAGGTATTGGATGTGCTGCTATTTGTATAGAAGATGTGATATCATATACATTTGATGGGAATTCACATAGAGTGAGTGTGATGGCATGAATACAATGCAAGTGATGTCATAAATGCAGTGGTGTGGTATGAGAATGAGTGGGTATGATGTCATAAAGAGCCCATATGTCGGCATAGATACATTGGGCACGATGCCATACATAAGGTACTTGTCATCTAACCTATTCAGTGGGTTTGAGGACTCAGATTGATGCAGTATCACAAGTACAGAAGATGTGATTTCATATAGCATTGATGAGACTTCATATATATTGGGGGTGACGTCATGAGTACATTGGGTGTGATGTCTAAAATATTGAGTTGTGACGTCATAAAGAGTGGATGTGATTCAATATAGAGTACGTATGACATCATACACATAGAGGGTGTGATGTCATATGTATAGTGGTTTTGATCAAAGGATACAGTGCAGATCATTTCAGATAGAGTGGGTGTGATGTCAGATAGAGTGGTTGTCCTTTCATCCCCACAGGG
Source organism: Antilocapra americana (assembly GCA_007570785.1). Lineage (NCBI taxonomy): Eukaryota > Metazoa > Chordata > Mammalia > Artiodactyla > Antilocapridae > Antilocapra > Antilocapra americana. The sequence goes on from SRVM01028077.1 coordinate 26,653, forward strand.
CTCCTGGTGTCTCGTTAGTGGATATAACCTCATAGACATAGTGAGTGCGATGTCACAGACAAATTTCCTGTGATTTCACATGCGGCATGGATGTGATGTCATATTGTGGATGAGACATCATTGAGAGAGGGGGTGACGTCAGGATTACAGTGGATGTGATGTCATACCGTGAACATGGAGTCCTAAGAGTGGGTGTAATATCATGAATACATCTGATTTGATGTTTGAAACACTGGGGTGTGATGTCATAAAGAGGGGACATTACATCATAGAGAGCATATGATGTCATATAGGTACTTGTTGGGATGGGCATCGAGTAGGTGTGATATCATCTGTACAGTGGGTGCAATGACACTGATACAGAGGAAACGATGTCAGATATAGTGTGTGTGATGTCCAAGAGAATGGGTAGGGAAACCCATATACTGCGTATGATGTCATACCTATGTTGGATATGATATGCATACATGCAATGTGTGTGATATCATCGAGAGAATGGTTGTGATGATGCAGTCGAGTGGGTGCAATGTCATAAATATTGTGATTTAATGTCATAAATAGTGAATGTGATGTCGAGTCTAGTGCATGTGATGTCCTACATATGCCCAGTGTGATGACACAGGTATGGGATGTGCTGTTATTTGTATAGAAGATGTGATGTCATATACAGTTGATGGGACTTCACAAATAGGGGGTGTGATGGCATGACAACACTGCAAGTGATGCCATAATTAAAGTGGTGTGCTATGAGAATGAGTGAATATGATGTCATAAAGAGCCCATTTGACGGCATAGATACACTGGGCACGATGTCAAACATGACGTACTTGTCATTTAACCTATACAGTGGGTTTTAGGGCTCAGATTGATGCAGTATCATAAGTACCGAAGATGCGATTTCATATAGCTTTGATGTGACTTCATATACATTGGGGGTGACGTCATAAGTTCATTGGATGTGATGTCATACCGTGAACATGGAGTCCTAAGAGTCGGTGTAATATCATGAATACACCTGATTTGATGTTTGAAACACCTGGGTATGATGTCATAAATAAAAGATATGATGTCATAGAATGCATATGACATCATACAGGTACTGTGTGTGATGGGTATACAGTGGGTGTGATATCATCTGTACAGTGGGTGGAATGACACGGATACAGTGGAAGCGATCTCAAATAAACTGTGTGTGATATCCAAGAGAATGGGTAGGGAAACCCATATACTGCGTATGATGTCATACCTATGTTGGATATGATATGCATACATGCAATGTGTGTGATATCATCGAGAGAGTGGTTGTGATGATGCAGTCGAGTATTGCGGCCCGGCCGGCTGAGGCTATCAGCCAGAGCCATTACGGTCGGAACACTCCAAGCCTGCTGCCATATAAGGTGCTGATTACGTGCCAGCTATACATTCGGCTGGCAAATCACCAAAAGGATCACGCGGCGAACATGTATCCGACAGGCCAATCGCCCACAAGACACGTATTCCTTACACCCTCGTCAGAACTCCCCCCTCCCTTTTTGCACTCCCTCCCCTCGCCCCATATATAATCGCCTTGCGCTCAATAAAGTTTTGCAGCTTGATCAGAACCTTTGTCTTGCTGCCCTTCTTCGTGTCTCTTATCCCACCCCCCTTTCTTCCGTTTTCAGGTGGATTCGGAGCTCACGCTGATTGCTCTGCGGCCCAGAGCGACTGCGCCCAGCGAGCGGCCGGAGCAAGTGGTGCCCACCGTGGAGCTCGAAAACCGCTTGGACGGACCGCCGTCCCCGTTAACCAGTCCCAGCAAGGAGCACCACGATTACCCGCTCGTGAGAGGACTCCGGAGAGAGTCGCCCCCCCCTTGATGGCGGCATTCAGTCAGGTAAGTTTTAATCATGGGACAAGCATGTTCGAAAGATGATGTTTTTATTAGCCAGCTTAAAAAATCGCTCAAGGTGCGAAGAATTCGGGTTCCTAAAAAACATTTAGTTTCGTTTTTTCATTTTATATTTAAGACATGCCCCTGGTTCCCTCAACAGGGTACAATCGACACTCATATGTGGAATCGTGTCGGAGATTGCCTTAATGACTATTATGGTGTCTTTGGTCCCCAGAGTGTGCCTATCAAAACCTTTAACTAATACAATCTTATAAAAGTTATTCTCACCAACCAGGGCCATACCCCAGACATTCAGCACCTTTGTCAGGAAGGACAAAGAATCCTTTCCCGCCACTCCTGTCCCCCCTCTAGAGCGCCCTCTACCCAAGATCTTATACAAAGCAACCCCATACACCCAAATAACTCCAGCGCCGCTAACTTTACTCGCCCCCCTTCAGGGGCCCTCTCAAACTGTCCCTCGATTTCTATCCATATTGAGACAAATCCAAATCCTACTGCTATATACCCCGATCTTGAAGACCTAAAAGGAATAACCAGCACGGACACAGATGATCAGCTGACCCCTGCTGACCGAGCTAATCTAGAAGATGAGGCAGCCAAGTATAACGGCCCTGACTAGCCTCCCTTCTCCTCTGCCCCTTCCGCTCCCGCCACAGCCGCTGTTTTAAACAAGCCCACGCTTAATGCCTATCCGCCGCAGCCCACTTCCGCGCCTCCGCCCTGTTCAGCCGCCATCTTACACAGCTCTGCGCTCCCGTCCTTTGTGCCACCGCCATATTTTCCCACCCACCCAGTTACGCTCACCGCTCCCAACACAGCCCGCCTTCCAGCTCCTATTCTGCATAACACTGAGCCACCACCCATCAACCAAACTCCCCTCCCCCAAACATCTTCCCTTCAAGAAGCCCTGATTTTCATCTGAGATGTTAAAGCGGTAGCCAAAGAACTCGCCGACCTGACTGTCTCCGCCCCCCAAGAGCGCTTAGCCTTCCCAGTAACTAGGAGCCAGGCTCAGCCTCCGCCTCATGAGGCGACAGACTCTCAAAGCCCTGAGCCCAGTGCTCACGACCCCCCACTTAGTGATCATGATGAAGAAGAGTCAGAACACTTGGCTTCTGATGATGATGAGCCTCCGGTCCCACCATCCCCACATACTTACAAAAAGCTCAGCTTAAAAACGCTAGAAAAGGTCAAAGTGGCAGTGGCCAACTACGGCCCCACTGCCCCCTTCACTGTTGTCCTGATTGAAAACCTTAGTGATCTATGGCTTACACCCAATGATTGGTTCTTCCTAGCCAAGGCTGCCCTAAGCGGCGGTGATTTTACACTCTGGAAAAGTGAATATGAAGAGGCTTCCAAACAGTTTGTTGAACGCAATTCGCGTAAGCCCTCTTCAAAAGGTTGGACTCTCAAAAAGTTCGTTGGCTCTGACCCCTACCAACGTAAGGAAAAACAGCCTCAATTTCCCCCCGGGTTACTAACACAAATTCAGTCAGCAGGTGTTAAAGCGTGGAAATACCTTCCCCACAAAGGCGCTGCCACAACCTCCCTTGCAAAGATCAGACAGGGCCATGATGAGACAAAGAGTGATTTCATTAGTCGCTTACAAAAACTGGCCGAAAGGCTTTTTGGCTCTGGAGAAAGCGAAAGCGCCTTCCTTAAACACCTCACTTTCGAACAATAGATATTTTGACAGCCATCCACCGGGCGCTTAACATACCTATCCCCAGTTTAGCCCAAGACTGCTGGCTATGTCTCAGCCAAGGCACGCCCATGCCCCTGGCTGTCTCCGTTAATACATCAGACCTCAACACTATTGACCAAAACTGCACTCTCGGCCTGCCCTTCAGGTTCCAACCTACACTGTTTTCATTCTCCCCCTACATCTACAAACACCCGCACAATGATTCCACAGATATCCCCGTTGGTTTCCCTGCCTTTACCAACTGTAGCTCTGTGTTTAACTATACCTCTAGCTACACCACTCTCCTATTCCCTGGACAAGGAAAGGCATTCGTTTGTGGAAACAATCAAGCCTATACCGCACTACCCCCCTCATGGACAGGGCTATGCGCCCTAGCCACCCTGCTGCCAGGCATAGATATCATTCCAGGAAATGAGCCCATTTCCCTTCCCGCTTTTGACCACCTTGCGGGACAGCACAAAAGAGCCCTACACATAATCCCCTTGCTTGCTGGGTTAGGAATCTCTGGAGCGATAGCTACGGGATCTGCAGGCCTAGGATATGCAGTTGATTCATATTCACAGCTCTCTAAGCAGCTCATTGATGATGTCCAGGCCATATCCAGCACCATTACTGATATCCAAGATCAACTAGACTCCCTAGCAGAAGTAGTCCTTCAAAACAGACGAGGCTTAGATCTTCTCACCGCAGAACAGGGAGGTATCTGCCTTGCCTTACAAGAACGGTGCTGCTTCTACGCTAATAAATCCGGCATTGTCCGAGATAAAATAAAAAGGCTACAAGAAGATCTTGAAGATCTTATACAAAGCGACCCCATACACCCAAATAACTCCAGCGCCGCTAACTTTACTCGCCCCCCTTCACGGGCCCTCTCAAACTGTCCCTCGATTTCTATACATATTGAGACAAATCCAAATCCTACTGCTATATACCCCGATCTTAAAGACCTAAAAGGAATAACCAGCACGGACACAGATGATCCACGCCCCTGATCACTGTCCTCCTGCTTCGCACCTTTGCCCCCTGGGTTCTGAGGCGTGTCATGACACTTGTCAAAGACCAGCTTAACGACATACTAGGGAGACCCATCCAGATCCACTATTACCAGTTAGAAATGCTCGACCATAAAAATTATCAAGGCCCTCTCCCACGGGAGCTGCATGATTCTCGAGAGTCTGCATTGCGGCCCAGTTGCTGCAATGGACACCGCTAGGTGCGTGACAAAGTACCACAAGGAGGGGCCTCCACCAAAGAGGCCACTCTCGATCCCCCTGCGAGGTAAGCCAGCTTGCATGGAGGTTGACACCCAAATCCTCCCCTCCAAAAAAGAGTGTCCATTAAGCTCTATGCAGAGCTTAGGAGGAGCTTGGCCACTGCCTCCCCTAGGCGGTCAATGTCCAAACAAAACCAGACTCCTCGCTTTACAAAACAAAAAGGGAGGAGATGTTGGGGCCCGGCCGGCTGATGCGATTAGCCAAATCCATTATGTTCGGAACACTGAAAGCCTGCTGCCATATAAGGCGCTGATTACGTACCAGCTAGATATTCGACTGGCAAATCACCAAAAGGATCATGAGGAGAACATATATCCGACAGGCCAATCGCCCACAAGACACATATTCCTTACATGCCTATCAGAACTCCCCCCTCCCTTTTACCACTCCCTCCCCTCCTTCCCATATATAATCGCCTTGCGGTCAATAAAGATTTGCAGCTTGATCAGAACCTTTGTCTTGCTGCCCTTCTTCGCGCCTCTTGTCCCATCCCCATTCATCCGTTTTCAGGTGGATTCGGAGCTCACGTTGATTGCTCTGTGGGCAAGTGCGACTGCGCCCAGGTTGCGACCGGAGCAGGACAAAGGGTGGAATGTCATAAATACTGTGATTTAATGTCATAAATAGTGAATGTGATGTCGAGTCTAGTGCATGTGATGTCACACATATGCCCAGTGTGATGACACAGGTATGGGATGTGCTGTTATTTGTATAGAACACGTGATGTCATATACAGTTGATGGGACTTCACATATAGTGGGTGTGATGGCATGAATATGGTGCAAGTGATGTCATAAATACAGTGGTGTGATGTGAGAATGAGTGGATATGATGTCATAAAGAGCCCATATAACGGCACAGATATATTGGGCACGATGTCATACATAAGGTAGTTGTCATCGAACCTATACAGTGGGTTGGATGGCTCAGATTGATGCAGTATCACAAGAACAGAAGATGTGATTTCATATAGCTTTGATGTGACTTCATATACATTGGGGGTGACGTCATGAGTACATTGGATGTGATGTCATAAATGTAGCAGTGTGATGTCATAAAGAGGGTTGTGATGGCATATAGCGTACGTATGACATCATACACATAGAGGGTGTGATGTCATAAGTACAGTCGTTTCCATGAAAGGATACAGAGGAGATCATGTCAGATAGAGTGGTTGTTCTGTCATCCCCACAGGGCTCCTGATGTCTCATTAGTGGATATAACGTCATAGACATAGTGAGTGTGATGTCACAGATAAATTGCCTGTGATTTCACACGCAGCTTGGAAGTGATGTCATAAAGTGGTTGAGACATCATATAAAGTGGGTGTGACGTCATGTTTACAGTGGATGTGATGTCATACCGTGGACATGGAGTCCTAAGAGTGGGGGTGATATCATGAATACACCTGATTTGATGTTTGAAACACTGGGGTGTGATGTTATAAAGAGGGGATATGACATCATAGAGTGTATATGACGCCATGCAGGTACTGGGTGTGATGGGCATCCAGTGGGTGTGATATCATCTGTACAGTGGGTGGAATGACACTGATACAGTGGAAGCGATGTCAGATATAGTGTGTGTGATATCCAAGAGAATGGGTAAGGAAGCCCATATACTGCGTATGATGTCATACGTATGTTGGATATGATATGCATACACGCAATGTGTGTGATACCATCGAGAGAATGGTTGTGAAGATGCAGTCGAGTGGGTGCAATGTCATAAATACTGTGATTTAATGTCATAAATAGTGAATGTGATGTCGAGTCTAGTGCATGTGAGGTCATACATATGCCCAGTGTGATGACACAGGTATGTGATGTGCTGTTATTTGTATAGAAGATATGATGTCATATACAGTTGATGGGACTTCACATATAGTGGGTGTGATGGCATGAGTACAGTGCAAGTGAGGTCATAAATACAGTGGTGTGATGTGAGAATGAGTGGATATGATGTCATAAAGAGCCCATATGACGCCATAGATATATTGGGCACGATGTCATACATAAGGTACTTGTCATCTAACCTATAGAGTGGGTTGGATGACTCAGATTGATGCAGTATCACAAGTACAGAAGAAGTGATTTCATATAGCTTTGATGTGACTTCATATACATTGGGGTGACGTCATGAGTACATTGGATGCGATGTCATAAATGTAGCGGTGTGACGTCATAAAGAGGGGATGTGAAGGCATATAGAGTACGTATGACATCATACACATAGAGGGTGTGATGTCATACGTATAGCAGTTTTGTTGAAAGGATACAGTGGATATCATGTCAGATACAGTGTGTGTGATGTCAGATAAGGTGGTTGTGCTGTCATCCCCACAGGGCTCCTGATGTCTCATTAGTGGATATAATGTCAAAGACATACTGAGTGTGATGTCACAGATAAATTGCCTGTGATTTCACACGCAGCTTGGAAGTGATGTCATAAAGTGGATGAGACATCATATAGAGTGGGTGTGACGTCATGATTACAGTGGATTTGATGTCATACCGTGGACATGGAGTCCTAAGAGTGGGGGTGAAATCATGAATACACCTGATTTGTTGTTTGAAGCACTGGGTGTGATGTCATAAAGAGGGTATATGACGTCATAGAGAGCATATGACGTCATTCAGGTACTGGGTGTGATGGGAATTGAGTGTTTGTGATATCATCTGTACAGTGGTTGGAATGACACGGATACAGTGGAAGCGATGTCAGATATAGTGTGTGTGATGTCCAAGAGAATGGATAGGGAAACCCATATACTGCGTATGATGTCATACCTATGTTGTATATGATATGCATGCATGCAATGTGTGTTATGTCATCGAGAGAATGGTTGTGATGATGCAGTCGAGTGGGTGCAATGTCATAAATACTGTGATTTAATGTCATAAATAGTGAATGTGATGTCGAGTCTCGTGCATGTGATGTCATACATATGCCCAGTGTGATGACCCAGGTAGGGGATGTGCTGTTATTTGTATAGAAAATGTGACGTTATATACAGCTGATGGGACTTCACATATAGTGGGTGTGATGGCATGAAAACAGTACAAGTGATGTCATAAATATAGTGGTGTGATGTGAGAATGAGTGGATATGATGTCCTAAAGAGCCCATATGACGGCATAGATATATTGGGCAAGATATCATATATAAGGTACTTGTCATCTAACCTATAGAGTCGGTTGGATGGCTCAGATTGATGCAGTATCACAAGTACAGAAGATGTGATTTCATATAGCTTTGATGTGACTTCATATACATTGGGGGTGACGTCATGAGTACATTGGATGTGATGTCATAAATGTAGCAGTGTGACGTCGTTAAGAGGGAATGTGATGGCATATAGAGTACGTAGGACATCATACACATAGAGGGTGTGATGTCCTACGTATAGCGGTTTTGATGAAAGGATACATTGGAGATCATGTCAGATAGAGTGTGTGTGATGTCAGATAGAGTGGTTGTGGTGTCATCCCCACAGGGCTCCTGATGTCTCATTACTGGATATAACGTCATAGACATAGTGAGTGTGATGTCACAGATAAATTGCCTGTGATTTCACACGCAGCTTGGAAGTGAAGTCATAAAGTGGATGAGACATCATATAGAGTGGGTGTGACGTCATGATTACAGTGGATTTGATGTCATACCGTGGACATGGAGTCCTAAGAGTGGGTGGGATATCATGAATACACATGATTTGATGTTTGAAACACTTTGGTGTGATGTCATAAACAGGGGATATGACATCATAGAGAGCATATGACGTCATACAGGCACTGGGTGTGATCGGTATCGAGTGGCTGTGATATCATCTGCACAGTGGGTTGAATGACACTGATAGATTGGAAGGGATGTCAGATATAGTGTGTGTGATGTCCAAGAGAATGGGTAGGGAAACCCATATACGGCGTATGATGTCATACCTATGTTGGATATGATATGCATGCATACAATGTGTGTGATATCATGGAGAAAATGATTGTGATGATGCAGTCGAGTGGGTGCAATGTCATAAATACTGTGATTTAACGTCATAAATAGTGAATGTGATGTCGAGTCTAGTGCATATGATGTCATACATATGCCCAGTGTGATGACACAGGTTTGCGATGTGCTGTTATTTGTAGAGAGGATGTGATGTCATATATAGTTGATGGGACTTCACATGTAGTGGGTGTGATGGCATGAATACAGTGCAAGTGATGGCATAAATACTCTGGTGTGATGTGAGAATGAATGGATATGATGTCATAAAGAGCCCATATGACGGCATAGATATATTGGGCACGATGTCATACATAAGGTACTTGTCATCTAACCTATACAGTGGGTTGGATGGCTCAGATTGATGCAGCATCACAAGTACAGAAGATGTGATTTCATGTAGCTTTGATGTGACTTCATATACATTGGGGGTGACGTCATGAGTACATTGGATGCGATGTCATAAATGTAGTGGTGTGACGTCATAAAGAGGGGATGTGATGGCCTATAGAGTACGTATAACATCAAACTCATAGATGGTGTGATGTCATACGTATAGCAGTTGTGATGAAAGGATACAGTGGAAATCATGTCAGATAGAGTGTGTGTGATGTCAGATAGAGTGGTTGTGCTGTCATCCCCACAGGTCTCCTGATGTCCCATTAGTTGATATAACGTCATAGACATAATGAGTGTGATATCACAGATAAATTGCCTGTGATTTCACACGGAGCTTGGAAGTGATGTCATAAAGGGGATGAGACATCATATAGAGTGTGTGTGATGTCATGATTTCAGTGGGTGTGATGTCATGATTTCAGTGGATGTGATGTCATACCGTGGATATGGAGTCTTAAGAGTGTGTGTGATATAATGCATACACCTGATTTGATGTTTGAAACACTGGAGTGTGATGTCATAAATAGGGGCTATGACATCATAGAGAGCATATGACGTCAAAAAGGTACTGGGTGTGATGTGCACAGAGTGGGTGTGATATCATCTGTACATGGGTGGAATGACACTGATACCGTGGAAGCCATGTCAGATATAGTGTGTGTGATGTCCAAGAGAATGGGTAGTGAAACCAATATACTGCGTATGATGTCATACCTATGTTGGATATGATATGCATACATGCAATGTGTGTGATATCATCGACAGAATGGATGTGATGATGCAGTCGTGTGGGTGCAATATCATAAATACTGTGATTTAATGTCATAAATAATGAATGTAATGTCGAGTCAAGTGCATTTGATGTCATACATATGCCCACTATGATGACACAGGTATGGGATGTGCTGTTATTTGTATACAAGATGTGATGTCATATACAGGTGATGGCACTTCACATATAGTGGGTGTGATGGCATGAAAACAGTGCAAGTGATGTCATAAATACAGTGGTGTGATGTGAGGATGAGTGGATATGATGTCATAAAGAACCCATATGACAGCATAGATATATTGGGCAAGATATCATATATAAGGTACTTGTCATCTAACCTATAGAGTGGGTTGGATGGCTCAGATTGATGCAGTATCACAAGTACAGAAGATGTGATTTCATATAGCTTTGATGTGACTTCATATACATTGGGGGTGACGTCATGAGTACATTGGATGTGATGTCATAAATGTAGCAGTGTGACGTCGTTAAGAGGAAATGTGATGGCATATAGAGTACATAGGACATCATACACATAGAGGGTGTGATGTCCTACGTATAGCGGTTTTGATGAAAGGATACATTGGAGATCATGTCAGATAGAGTGTGTGTGATGTCAGATAGAGTGGTTGTGGTGTCATCCCCACAGGGCTCCTCATGTCTCATTACTGGATATAACGTCATAGACATAGTGAGTGTGATGTCACAGATAAATTGCCTGTGATTTCACATGCAGCTTGGAAGTGAAGTCATAAAGTGGATGAGACATCATATAGAGTGGGTGTGATGTCATGATTACAGTGGATTTGATGTCATACCGTGGACATGGAGTCCTAAGAGTGGGTGGGATATCATGAATACACATGATTTGATGTTTGAAACACTTTGGTGTGATGTCATTAAGAGGGGATATGACATCATAGAGAGCATATGACGTCATGCAGGCACTGGGTGTGATCGGTATCGAGTGGCTGTGATATCATCTGTACAGTGGGTTGAATGACACTGATAGGTTGGAAGGGATGTCAGATATAGTGTGTGTGATGTCCAAGAGAATGGGTAGGGAAACCCATATACGGCGTATGATGTCATACCTATGTAGGATATGATATGCATGCATGCAATGTGTGTGATATCATGGAGAAAATGGTTGTGATGATGCAGTCGAGTGGATGCAATGTCATAAATACTGTGATTTAACGTCATAAATAGTGAATGTGATGTCGAGTCTAGTACATGTGATGTCATACATATGCCCAGTGTGGTGACACAGGTATGGGATGTGCTGTTATTTGTAGAGAAGATGTGATGTCATATATAGTTGATGGGACTTCACATGTAGTGGGTGTGATGGCATGAATACAGTGCAAGTGATGTCATAAATTCAGTGGTGTGATGTGAGAATGAGTGGATATTATGTCATAAAGAGCCCATATGACGGCATAGATATATTTGGAACGATGTCATACATAAGGTACTTATCATCTAACCTATAGATTGGGTTGGATGGCTCAGATTGATGCAGTATCACAAGTACAGAAGATGTGATTTCATATAGTTTTGATGTAACTTCATATACATTGGGGGTGACGTCATGAGTACATTGGATGTGATGTCATAAATGTAGCGGTGTGACGTCCTAAAGAGGGGATGTGATGGCATATAGAGTATGTATGTCATCATACACATAGAGGGTGTGATATCATATGTATAGCCGTTTTGATGAAAGGATACAGTGGAGATCATGTCAGATAGAGTGTGTGTAATGTCAGATAGAGGGGTTGTGCTGTCATCCCCACAGGGCTCCTGATATCTCACTCTGGATATAACGTCATAGACCTAGTGAGTGTGATGTCACAGATAAATAGCCTCTGATTTCACACGCAGCTTGGATATGATGTCGTAAAGTGGATGAGACATCATATAGAGTGGGTGTGTCGTCATGATTACAGTGGGTGTGATGTCATACCGTGTACATGGAGTCCAAAGAGTGGGTGGAATATCATGAAAACACCTTATTTGTTGTTTGAAACACTGGGGTGTGATGTCATAAAGAGGGGATATGACCTCATAGATAGCATATGACGTCATGCAGGTACTGGGTGTGATGGGCATCGAGTGGGTGTGATATCATCTGTACAGTGGGTGGAATGACACTGATACAGTGGAAGCGATGTCAGGTATAGTGTGTGTGATGTCCAAGAGAATGGGTAGGGAAACCCATATACTTTGTATGATGTCATACCTAAGTTGGATATGATATGCATACATGCAATGTGTGGGATATCATCGAGAGAATGGTTATGATAATGCAGTCGAGCGGGTGCAATGTCATAAATACTGTGATTTAATGTCATAAATAGTGAATGTGATGTCGAGTCTAGTGCATATGATGTCATACATATGCCCAGTGTGATGACACAGGTTTGCGATGTGCTGTTATTTGTAGAGAGGATGTGATGTCATATACAGTTGATGCGACTTCACATGTAGTGGGTGTGATGGCATGAATACAGTGCAAGTGATGGCATAAATACTGTGGTGTGATGTGAGAATGAATGGATATGATGTCATAAAGAGCCCATATGACGGCATACATATTTTGGGCACGATGTCCTACATCAGGTACTTGTCATCTAACCTATAGAGTGGGTTGGATGGCTCAGATTGATGCAGTATCACAAGTACAGAAGATGTGATTTCATATAGCTTTGATGTGACTTCATATACATTGGGGGTGACGCCATGAGTACATTGGATGTGATGTCATAAATGTAGGGGTGTGACATCATAAAGAGGGGATGTGATGGCATATAGAGTACGTATGACATCATAAACACACAGGGTGTGATGTCATACGTATAGCGGTTTTGAAGAAAGGATACAGTGGGATCATGTCAGATAGAGTGTGTGTGATGTCTGATAGAGTGGTTGTGCTGTCATCCCCACAGAGCTCCTGATGTCTCCTTAGTGGATATAATGTCATAGACATACTGATTGTGATGTCACATATAAATTGCCTGTGATTTTACACGTAGCTTGGATGTGATGTCATAAAGTGGATGAGACATCATATAGACTGGGTGTGACGTCATGAGTACATTGGATGTGATGTCATAAATGTAGCGGTGTGATGTCATAAAGAGGGGATGTGATGGCATAGAGAGTACGTATGACGTCATACACATAGATGGTGTGATGTCATACGTATGGCGGTTTTGATGAAAGGATACCGTGGAGACCCTGTCAGATAGAGTGGGTGTAATGTCAGATAAAGTGGTTATGCTGTCATCCACAAGGGCTCCTGATGTCTCATTAGTGGATATAATGTCATAGATATAGTGAGTGTGATGTTACAGATAAATTGTCTGTGGTTTCACACGCAGCTTGGATGTGATATCATAAAGTGGATGAGACATCATATAGAGTGGTTGTGACGTCATGATTACAGTGGATGTGATGTCATACCATGGACATAGAGTCCTCAGAGTGGGTGTTATATCATGAAAACACCTGATTTGATGTTTGAAACACTGGGGTGTCATGTCATAAAGAGGGTATATGACATCATATAGAGCATATGATATCATACAGGTACTGGGTGTGGTGTGCATAGAGTGGGTGTGATATCATCTGTACCGTGTGTTGAATGACACTGATACAGTGGAAGAGATGTCAGATATAGTGTGTGTGATGTCCAAGATAATGGGTAGGGAAACCCATATACTGTGTATCATGTCTTACCTATTTTGGATACGATATGCATGCATGCAATGTGTGTGATATCATAGAGAGAATGGTTGTGATGATGCAGTCGAGTGGGTGCAGTGTCATAAATACTGTGATTAAATATCATAAATAGTGAATGTGATGTCGAGTCTAGTGCATGTGATGTCATGCATATGCCCAGTGTGATGACACAGGTATGGGATGTGCTGTTATTTGTATAGAAGATGTGATGTCATATACAGTTGATGGGACTTCACATATAGTGGGTGGGATGGCATGAATACAGTGCTAGTGATGTCATAAATGCAGTGGTGTGATGTGAGAATGAGTGGATATGATGTCATAAAGAGCCCATATGACAGCATAGATATATTGGGCACGATGTCATACATAAGGTACTTGTCATCTAACCTATAGAGTGGGTTGGGTGGCTCAGATTGATGCAGTATCACAAGTACAGAAGATGTGATTTCATATAGCATTGATGTGACTTCATATACATTGGGGGTGATGTCATGAGTACATTGGATGTGATGTCATAATGGTAGGCGTGTGACGTCACAAAGAGGGGATGTGATGGCATATAGAGTACGTATGACATCATACACATAGAGAGTGTGCTGTTATACGTATAGCGGTTTTCATGAAAGAATACAGTGAAGATCATTTCAGATAGAGTGTGTGTGATGTCAGATAGTGTGGTTGTGCTGTCATCCCCACAGGGCTGCTGATGTCTCATTAGTGAATATAACGTCATAGACAGAGTTAGTGAGATGTCACAGATAAATTGCCTGTGATTTCACACGCAGCTTGGATGTGATGTCATAAAGTGGATGAGACATCATATATAGTGGGTGTGACGTCATGATTACAGTGGATGTGATGTCATACCGTGGACATGGTGTCCTAAGAGTGGGTGTGATATCATGAATACACCTGATTTGATGTTTGAAACACTGGGGTGTGATATCATAAAGAGGGGATATGACGTTATAGAGAGCATATGACATCATATAGGTACTGGGTGTGATGGGCATAGAGTGGGTGTGATATCAACTGTACAGTGGGTGGAATGACACTGATACATTGGAAGCGATGTCAGACATAGTGTGTGTGATGTCCAAGAGAATGGGTAGGGAATCCCATATACTGCGTATGATGTCATACCTATGTTGGATATGATATGCATACATGCAATGTGTGTGATATCATCGAGAGAATGGATGTGATGATGCAGTCGAGTGGGTGCAATGTCATAAATACTGTGATTTAATGTCATAAATAGTGAATGTAATGTCGAGTCAAGTGCATGTGATGTCATACATATGCCCAGTGTTATGACACAGGTATGGGATGTGCTGTTATTTGTAGAGAAGATGTGATGTCATATACAGTTGATGGGACTTCACATATAGTGGGTGTGATGGCATGAATACAGTGCAAGTGATGTCATAAATACAGTGGTGTGATGTGAGGATGAGTGGATATGATGTGATAAAGAGCCCATATGACAGCATAGATATATTGGGCACAATGTCCTACATAAGGTACTTGTCATCTAACCTATAGAGTGGGTTGGATGACTCAGATTGATGCAGTATCACAAGTACAGAAGATGTGATTTCATATAGCATTGATGTGACTTCATATACATTGGGGGTGACGTCATGAGTACATTGGGTGTGATGTCATAAATATAGTGGTTTGACGTCATAAAAAGTGGATGTGATGGCATATAAAGTACGTATGACATCATACACATACAGGTTGTGAAGTCATACGTATAGTAGTTTTGACGAAAGGATACAGTGGAGACCCTGTCTTATAGAGTGGGTGTGATGTCAGATAAAGTGGTTGTGCTGTCATCCACAAGGGCTCCTGATGTCTCATTAGTGGATATAACGTCCTAGATATAGTGAGTGTGATGTCACAGATAAATTGCCTGTGATTTCACAGGCAGCTTGGATGTGATGTCATAAAGTTTATGAGACATCATATAGAGTGGTTGTGACGTCATGATTACAGTGGATGTGATGTCATACCATGGACATGGAGTCCTAAGAGTAGGTGTGATATCATGAATACACCTGATTTGATGTTTGAAACACTGGGGTGTGATGTCATAAAGAGGGTATATGACATCATATAGAGCATATGATATCATACAGGTACTGGGTGTGGTGGGCATAGAGTGTGTGTGATATCATCTGTACCGTGGGTGGAATGACACTGATATAGTGAAAGAGATGTCAGATATAGCGTGTGTGATGTCCAAGAGAATGGGTAGGGAAACCCATATACTGCATATGATGTCATACATATATTGGATATGATATGCATACATGCAATGTATGTGATATCATCGAGAGAGTGGTTGTGATGATGCATTCGAGTATTGGGGCCCGGTGATCAGCCAGAGTCATTATAGTCGGAACACTCCAAGCCCGCAGCCATATAAGGCGCTGATTACGTGCCAGCTATACATTCGGCTGGCAGATCACCAAAAGCATCATGTGTGAACATATATCCAAGAGGCCAATCGCCCACAAGACACGTATTCCTTACACGCCCGTCAGAACTCCCCCCTCCCTTTTCCCACTCCCTCCCCTTCTCCCCATATATAATCATCTTACGCTCAATAAAGTTTTGCAGCTTGATCAGAAACTTTGTCTTCCTGCCATTCTTCGCGCCTCTTATCCCACCCCCCTTTCATCCGTTTTCAGGTGGATTCGGAGCTCATGTTGATTGCTATGCGGGCCAGAACGACTGCGCCAGGCTAGCGGCCGGAGCAAGTGGCACCCAACGTGGGGCCCGAAACCGCTTGGACGGACGGCCGTCCCCGTTGACCAGTCCCAGCAAGGAGCACCACGATTAACCGCTCGTGAGATGACTCCGGAGAGAGCCCCCCCCCCCTCGAAGACAGCATTCGGTCATGTAAGAATTAATCATGGGACAAGCATGTTCGAAAGATTATGTTTTTATTAGCCAGCTTAAAAAATCCCTCAAGGTGCGAAGAATTCGGGTTCATAAAAAAGATTTAGTTTCGTTTTTTCATTTTATTTTTAAGACCTGTCCCTGGTTCCCTCAAGAGGGTACTATCGACACTCGTGTGTGGAATCGTGTCGGAGATTGCCTTAATGAATATTATCGTGTCTTTGTTCCCCAGACTGTGCCTATCACCACCTTTATCTACTACAATCTTATAAAAGATATCCTCACCAACCAGGGCCATATCCCTGACATTCAGCACCTTTGTCAGGAAGGACAAAGAATCCTTTCCCGCCACTCCTGTCCCCCCTCCAGAGCGCCCTCTACCCAAGATCTTATACAAAGCAACCCCATACACCCAAATAACTCCAGCGCCACTACCGTTACTCGCCCCCCCTCACGGGCCTTCTCAAACTGTCCCCCGATTTCTATCAATATTGAGAAAAATCCAAATCTTACTGCTATATACCCCGATCTTAAAGACCTAAAAGGAATAACCAGCATGGACACAGAGGATCAGCTGCCCCCTGCTGACCGAGCTAATCTAGAAGATGAGGCAGCCCACTATAACGGAGCTGACTGGCCTCCCTCCTACTCTGCCCCTTCGGTTCCCTCCACAGACGCTGTTTTAAACAAGCCCTCGCTTAATGCCTCTTTGCCGCCGCCCGCTTCCTTGCCTCCGCCCTGTTCAGCCGCCATCTTAC
>SRVM01028079.1:0-16496 GCA_007570785.1 Antilocapra americana
GTTGCTTCATTGGCTATTATTTTCTCCCATTCTGAAGGCTGTCTTTTCACCTTGCTTATAGTTTCCTTTGTTGTGCAGAAGCTTTTAATTTTAATTAGGTCCCATTTGTTTATTCATATTTTTATTTCCAGTATTCTGGGTGGTGGGTCATGGAGGATCCCCCTTTGGGTTATGGCAGAGAGTGTTTTGCCTATGTTATCCTCTAGGAGTTTTATAGTTTCTGGTCTTATGCTTAGATCTTTGATCCATTTTGAGTTTATCTTTGTGTATGATATTAGATAGTGTTCTAGTTTCATTCTTTTACAAGTGGCTGTCCAGTTTTCCCAGCACCATTTGTTAAAGAGGTTGTCTTTTCTCCATTGTATATTCTTGCCTCCTTTGTCAAAGATAAGGTGTCCATAGATGCGTGGATTTATCTCTGGGCTTTCTATTCTGTTCCATTGATCTATATTTCTGTCTTTGTGCCAGTACCATACTGTCTTAATGACTGTGGATTTGTAGTATAGCCTAAAGTCAGGTAGGTTGATTCCACCAGTTCCATTCTTCTTTCTCAAGATTGCT
Source organism: Antilocapra americana (assembly GCA_007570785.1). Lineage (NCBI taxonomy): Eukaryota > Metazoa > Chordata > Mammalia > Artiodactyla > Antilocapridae > Antilocapra > Antilocapra americana. The sequence goes on from SRVM01028079.1 coordinate 562, forward strand.
TTGGCTATATGAGGTTTTTTGTATTTCCATACAAATTGAGAAATTATTTGTTCTAATTCTTTAAAGAAGACCTCCGGTAGCTTGATAGGAATTGCATTGAATCTATAGATTGCTTTGGGTCGTATACTCATTTTCACTATATTGATTCTTCCAATCCACGAACACAGTACATTTCTCCATCTGTTTGTGTCCTCTTTGATTTCTTTCGTCAGTGTTTTATAGTTTTCTATATACAAGTCTTTTGTTTCTTTAGGTAGAAATACTCCTAAATATTTTATTCTTTTTGTTTCGATGGTGAATGGATTGTTTCCTTAATTTCTCTTTCTGATTTCTCACTGTTAGTGTATATGAATGCCAGGGATTTCTGTGTGTTGATTTTGTATCCTGAAACTTTGCTATATTCACTGATTAGTTCTAGTAATTTTATTGTAGAGTCTTTAGGGTTTTCAATATATAGGATCATGTCATCTGCAAACAGAGAGAGTTTACTTCTTCTTTTCCAATCTGGATTCATTTATTTTCTTTATCTGCTCTGATTGCTGTGGCCAAGACTTCCAAAACTATGTTGAAAAGTAGTGGTGAGAGGGGGCACCCTTGTCTTATTCCTGATTTCAGGGGGAATGCTTCCAGCATTTCACCATTGAGGATAATGTTTGCTGTGGGTTTGTCATATTTAGCTTTTATTATGTTGAGGTATGTTCCTTGTATTCCTACTTTGTGAAGGGTTTTTATCATAAATGGAAGTTGAATTTTGTCAAAGGCTTTCTCTACATCTATTGAGATAATCATGTGATTTTTATTTTTCAATTTGTTAATGTGGTGTATTACATTGATTGATTTATGAATATTGAAGAATCCTTGAATCCCTGGGATAAAGCCTACTTGATCATGATTTATGATCTTTTTAATGTGTTGTTGGATTCTATTTGCTAGAATTTTGTTGAGGATTTTTGCATCTAAGTTCATCAGTGATATTGGCCTGTAGTTTTCTTTTTTTGTGGCATCTTTGTCGGGTTTTGGAATTAGGGTGATGTGGCCTCATAGGATGAGTTTGGAAGTTTACCTTCCTCTGCAATTTTCTGGAAGAGTTTGAGTAGAATAGGTGTTAGCTCTTCTCTAAATTTTTGGTAGAATTCAGCTGTGAAGCCATCTGGTCCTGGGCTTTTGTTTTTTGGAAGATTTCTGATTACGGTTTCAATTTCCGTGCTTGTGATGGGTCTATTAATACTATCTATCTCTTCCTAGTTTAGTCTTGGAAAGTTGTGCTTTTCTAGAAATTTGTCCATTTCATCCAAGTTGTCCAGTTTATTTGCATATAGTTGCTGATAATAGTTTCTTATGTTCCTTTGTATTTCTGTGTTTTCTGTTGTGATCTCTCCGTTTTCATTTCTAATTCTGTTGATTTGGTTCTTCTCCCTTTGTTTCTTGATGAGTCTGGCTAATGGTTTGTCAATTTTATTTATCTTCTCAAAGAACCAGCTTTTGGATTGGTTGATTTTTACTATGGTCTCTTTTCTTTGCTTTGCGTTTATTTCTGCCCTGATCTTTAAGATTTCTTTCCTTCTACTAGACCTGGGCTTCTGCATCTCTTCCCTTTCCAGTTGCTTTAGGTGTAAAGTAAAGTCATTTATTTGAATTTTTTTCTTGTTTCCTGAGGTGAGCTTGTATTGCTATGAACTTTCCCCTTAGCATTGCTTTCACAGTGTCCCATAGGTTTTGGGCTGTTGTGTTTTCATTTTCATTCATTTCCATGCATAACTGAATTTCATTTTTGATTTCTTCTGTGATTTGTTGGTTATTCAGCAGTGTGTTGTTGAGCCTCCATATGTTGGAAGTTTTGAAAGGTTTTCTCCTGTAGTTGATATCTAATCTCACTGCATTGTGGTCAGAAAAGATGCTTGGGATGATTTCAATATTTTTGAATTTATCAAGGTTAGATTTATGGCCCAGGATGTGATCTATCCTGGAGAAGGTCACGTGTGCGCTTGAGAAAAAGGTGAAATTCCCTGTTTTGGGGTGGAATGACATGTAGATATCAATTAGGTCTAGTTGGTCTATTGTATCATTTAAAGTTTGAATTTCCTTGTTACATTTCTGTCTAGTTGATCTATCCATTGGTGTGAGTGGTGTATTAAAGTCTCCCACTATTATTCTGTTGTTGTGAATTTCCCATTTCATACTTGTTAGCATTTGCCTTACATATTGTGGAGCTCCTATGTTAGGTGCATAAATATTCATAATTGTTATTTCTTCTTCCTGGATTGATCCTTTGATAATTATGCAATGTCCATCTTTATCTCTTTTCACTGCCTTTATTTTAAAGTCTACTTTATCTGATATGAGTATTGCCACTCCTGCTTTCTTTTGGTCCTTATTTGCATGGAATATCTTTTTCCAGCCTTTAACTTTCAGTCTATATGTGTCCCTAGGTTTGAGGTGGGTCTCTTGTAGACAACATATATAGGGGTCTTGTTTCTGTATCCAATTGGCCAATCTTTGTCTTTTGGTTGGGGCATTCAGCCCGTTTACATTTCAGGTAATTATTGATAAGTATGATCCCGTTGCCATTTATTTTATTGTTTTGGGTTCCAGATTATCTATCCCATCCATGTTTCCTATCTAGGCAAGATCCTTTAGCATTCGTTGGAGGGCTGATTTGTTGTTGCTGAATTCTCTCAGTTTCTGCTTGTCTGAGAAACTTTTGAATTCTCCTTCAAATTTGAATGAGATACTTGCTGGGTACAGTAATCGGGGTTGTAGATTGTTTTCTTCCATGACTTTAAGTATGTTTTGCCATTCCCTTCTGGCCTGAAGCATTTCTTTTGAGAAATCAGCTGTTATCCTTATGGGATTCCCCTTGTGAGTTATTTTTTGTTTCTCCTTTGCTGCTTTTAAAATTTGCTCTTTATATTTGATATTTGTTAATTTGATTAATATGTGTCTTGGGGTGTTCCGCTTGGGGTTCATTCTATTTGGGACTCTCTGTGTTTCTTGGACCTGAGTGGCTATTTGCTTTCCCAATTTAGGGAACTTTTCAACAATTATCTCTTCAAGAATTTTCTGGAGAAGGAAATGGCAACTCACTCCAGTGTTCTTGCCTGGAGAATCCCAGGGATGGGGGAGCCTAGTGGGTGGCCGTCTATGGGGTCGCACAGAGTCGGACACGACTGAGCAACTTAGCAGCAGAGACAGATCCAAATTAAAAGTGGAGTCAGAATTGAAAAAAAACAAAAAGAATTTTCTGATGGTCTTTCTTTTTGTCTTCTTCTTCTGGGACTCCTATGATTCGAATATTGGTGTGTTTAATAGTGTCCCAAAGGTCTCTAAGATTGTCCTCATTTCTTTTAATTCTCTTTTTCATTTTCCTTTCTGTTTCATTTATTTCTGCCATTCTGTCTTCTACCTCACTTATCCTGTCTTCTATCTCTGTTATTCTACTGTTGGTTCCCTCCAGGGTGTTTTTTATCTCATTTATTGCATCATTTATTGTATTTTGACTCTTTTACATTTCGTCTAAGTCCTTGTTAAAGCTTACCTGCATCTTCTCAATCCTTGCCTGCAGGTTATTGAACTGCAACTCCAACTTATTTTCCAGGTTTTGGATCATTTTCACTATCATTATTCGGAATTCTTTGTCAGGTAGACTTCCTATCTCTTCGTCTTTTGTTTGGTCTAGGGGGTATTTATCCTGTTCCTTTACTTGCTGGGTATTTCTCTACCTTTTCATCTTGTTTATCTTGCTGTGTAGTCCCTTTATTGTGGGGTTCCTCTCTATGGGTGGGGTTGGATGTGTGGTTTGTCGAAGTTTCCTGGATGGGAAAGCTTGTGTGGTTTTCTGGTGGGTGGGTCTAGGTTTCCTCACTGTTACTAGCAAGAGAAAAGAATGGGGAGAAAGCAGTCAAGCCAATGATCTCACTCCCAGGTAACAATGGGTACTGGAGCTTGGATCCTTAAAGGTACAAAGTTGATACCAAGTACTAATGAGCAAAGATTAAAAACCAAGAGTAAAGACTGGATTCTCAAAAATACTTTTAAAAAAAAGAAAGAAAGAAAGCTAAAGGAGAAAAAAATTTAAAAAATCAATTAAAAAAATAAAATAAAAAAGGGGGAAAAAGTGGAGATATAAAAGTTAAGAAAAGAAATAGGATGGAGAATACAATAAGGGAGAAAGAGGAGATTTAAAAAAACGGAAAATAAAAATAAAGGAAAAGAAAGAGAAAAGAAAAAAAAATATCAAGGTCATAGGGGACTTAAAAATTCTAAAAAACATATATATAAAAAGTTTTAAATATTTAAAAGATGTTCGTAGTACAGTTATAATTAAGGCTTTCTCTGGTGCTGATGCGTACAGCGAAGGGTCAGTAGATTTTCAGATGATTCCTTGGTATGGCTTGTCCTTCTCACAGTCTATAGACTCCTTTCTATGCAGTCTGCACCACCTGCAGGGATTTAATCTGCTACTCCTGTCAGTTCCAAAGCTGTTCACTCTGCTTGCTTTAGCGTCTTCTGTTTGGTGGTCTTTTAAGTGTCTGTTCAGTGCTTTGGAGTTTGCCCTGCTCCTGGTGAGAGGGCTTACCCCTCCCCCTCTGCTCAGGCTCTCTGTCATCCGCCCAGCACAGTTGAGGAGTGCAGCTTCTCCCCTCCCCTGGCCCAGCCATTCGGTTTTCTCAGCGTCCAGCTGAGCACGCATTCTTGGTCCGGCTTGTACATCTCACAGTCTATAGACTCCTTTCTATGCAGTCTGTGCCACCAGCAGGGATTTAATCTGCTACTCTTGTCAGTTCCAAAGATGTTCGCTCTGCTTGCTTTAGTGTCTTCTGTTTGCTGGTCTTTTAACTGTCTATTCAGTGCTTTGGGGTTTGTCCCGCTCCTGGTGAGAGGGCTTCCCCCTCCCCCTCTGCTCAGGCTCTCGGTCGTCCGCCCAGCACAGTTGGGGAGTGCAGCTTCTCCCCTCCCTCGGCCCCACCGCTCGGTTTTCTTGGCATGCAGCTGAGCATGCCTTCGTAGGTGTGTACAGTACCTATCCGTCCAGAATCCCCAGAATTCTTGGTTAGCCTCGCCGGGGCTGGGTTTTGCCCACTGCTCTCCGACAGGGGCTGAGCTGGTCCGCAGCCCACTGCTGCCAACTCCACCTGGCCAGCTGCCTCTCTGTTGACCTCCCACCGCCCTTTGTTCTGTGCGCGGGCCCCGGGCGGGGGGCTCTTCCTGGGAGGTTAGGTCCCTCTGGCTGCTCCATTCCCTGAGCGGGCAGCCCGCCCCTCCCTGAGCAGGAGCAGTCCGCTTCGGCTAGTGGGGGGTGGGGCGCCCGTGCTGCCTCTCCACTGTGCCTTGTAGCCAGAGACGTACCTTGCAGGGCTTAACTATAAATCTGCTTTTACTCCCAGCTATATTACTCTCCAAGAATCACTGCAGATCCGCCAGAGAGAATGCTCCCTGGGATTCGGAAAACATTCTCCTCTTTTTTTTTCCTCTTTATACCAGACTCCACTTCCGGGATGGAAACCATACCCAGCTCTTTGTCTCTCCCTTTACTTTTTTTTTCTTTCTTCTGTCCTACCTCCTCACGCTGTCAATGTGTCGCACCTCCAGATGCGTGATGTCCTCTGCCAGCATTCAGATCTTGTTTTACTGAGTTTGCTCGGCCTTTAAAAGTTATTTTGGTATATTTGTTGGGAAGAGAGTGTTCTCTCCATTCTATTCCTCCGCCATCTTAGTTCCCTCCCCATGCTTTTTTTCCAATGCAGAGCCTGCAGAACACTCCAATGTTCGCTATCGAATTCCAAGACAAAGCTTGGTTCGCTACATGCAGCCCAAGAGGATCTTCAGGAAGCACACACCTATACAAGAGAAACCTCGTGCTCCCTGCCACAACTCGAAAGGCCCAGGGTTCTCCAGCTTCTCGTAATATGAGGAATGATTAGCCCCTTCTTCGCTTAGAAAAGACACAGGACTCACCTCTCACACCTCAAAAGGCTGCCTTTCTCACCAAGTGAATCGTGAGGGGAACCCAGCGCCTCCTGCAGAAATTTCCAAGGACAGCCATTTGCCCCTGCACTTCAGGGAAAGCCGGATACTCCAGCACCTCTGGGAATTCGCCTCACAACATTAAGGGAGGCCTCACTGCCTTGTTACCATCAAGGAAATGCTGTAATTGCCTGCCTCAACAAGGCAGGACACCTGACGCCTCCATTTTTTCAAGCGGAGAGGAAAAGGGAGTGTCACGCATAACATGAGCAGAAACTTTCCCCCAAAATTCAGTTCCAAGGGACCCCAAAGACAAGGCCACAAATGGGGATGGAAACCTGAGTTCCTTTGCCTTCATTTCCAAGGAAACTCTCTGACATTCCACAAGTGACTCTGGAGCACTCCTTCGCTCATGCATGCCACGCAAATGGACACCTGATTTCGTAGGTCAAAACCAGAGGCTAACTGAGGTCCCTGCCACGATTCGAGGGGAACCCACAGCTACCCACTCAAACTTGAAAAAAAACACTATATCACCCCTCCAATCGAGATGAGGACTGATGTCCTTGTGGTGACTAAAACAAAACCCCAGCATTCTGTTCAGCTACATGGATGGAGGTCTGATTCTCCCATTGCACATATCAAAAATCTTCCCAAAAGCCCTGCCTTCATGCAGTGCAGTTCTGCAAACTCTAGAGCAAAGGCGAGTTGCATACCTCACAACAAGATGAGCACGTACTCTCTTGGAGAAACTCAATCGGAATTTTGATATAAATGTTCAAACTGGAGATGAAAGCTCAAGTTCATACCTAACCTAAAAGTGAGGACCTAATCCGGTGTAGTGACACAAGAAGAGCCCCGAGATGGCCTGTGCACATCGAAATGAGGGCCTGCCTTCCCTGAGGCAACATTAGAGGCTCCCAGAGGACTGCGTCACAGCTCCAGATGGATCCAAAAGTGTCCCCTGCAACTCGAGAAAGTGCCCACCCCAAATTGAGAAACTGCCTGCCGCAAGTGGAGAAACATCCCACGATGTGCCTCTGAAGGCGATATGAGGCCTAATTCCCCTTCCGGGGCGTGAGAAACTTCGAAGGCTCCTCCTCGAACCTCCCAAGTTGTCTTGACTTAAGTGAGGCTGCACGAGAGGGTCCCTGAATTGAAAGGGTCAACTTGGGAGGAAAACTACGCTTCCGGCCACAACTCAAGAAAGGAAGAGATTCCCCTCTCAATGTGACGTGAGGCTGTTTTCCCCATGCAGGGCATCCAGAAGACTCCCACGTTTCCTATCGGATTGCAAGACGAAGCTTAGTTCGTTCCATGCAGCCCAAGAGGATCTCCAAGAAGCACAGGGCCATGCCAGAGGAACCTCGTGCTCCCTGCCACAACCCGAAAGGCCCAGGGTTCTCCAGCTTCTCGCGAGATGAGTGACGGTTAGCCCCTACTTCGCTCCCAACAGACACACGACTTTCCTCTGACACCTCAAGAGGCTGCCTTTCTCATCAAGTGAATCATGAGAGGAACCCAGAGCCTCCTTCAGAAATTTCCAAGGACATCCATTTGACCCTGCACTTCAGGGAAAGCCTGATTCTTCAGCACCTCTAGGAATTCACCTCAGAACACGAAGGGAGGCCTCACTCCCTGGTTGCCATCGAGGAAAAGCTGTAGTTGCCTGCCTCAACAAGGCAGGACACCTGACGCCTCCGTTTCTTCGAGAGGAGAGGTAAAGGGAGTGTCATGCCTCATCTGAGGGGACAACTTCCCCCCAGGTTCAGTTCCAAGGGACCCCGAAGACTAGGTTGCAAATGGGGATGGGACCCTGAGTTCCTCTGCCTTCATTTCCAAGGAGACCCTCTGACATCCCGCAAGCAACTCCTGAGCACTCCTTCACTTATGAATGCCACGCAGCCGGACATCTGACTTCGCTGGTCAAGACTAGAGACTCACTGCCGTCCCTGCCATGATTCGAGGGGAACCCGCAGCTTCCAACTCAAACTCGAGAAACAGCACCATATCACCCCCTCCACTCGAGATGACGACTGACGACCTTGTGGTGACTTCAACAAAACCCCAGCTTTCTGTTCAGCTACACAGATGGAGGTCTGACTTCCCCGTTGCACATATCTAAAATCTGAACAAAAACCCTGCCTTTATGCAAAAGAGTTCTGAAAACCCGAGAGCAAAGGTGCGATGCATACCTCACAATGAGATGAGCATGTACTATCTTAGAGAAACTCATTCGGAACTCTGATATCCGTGTCCAAACTCGAGATGAAAGCTCAAGTTCATACCTCACCTACAGATGAGGACCTCATCCGGTGTAGTGACTCAACAAGAGCCCCGAGATGGGCAGTGCACATCACAATGAGGGCCTGCCTTCACTGTGGCAACATTAGAGGCTCCCAGAGGACCGCGCCGCAGCTCCAGATGGATCCGAAAGTGCCCACTGCAACTCGATAAACTGCCCACAGCATGTCGAGAACCAAGCCACGATGTGCCTCTGAAGGCGAGATGAGGCCTGATTTCCCTGCAGTGACGTGAGAAACTTCCATGGCTCCTCCTCGAACCTTCAAAGTTGCTTTGACTTCCCTGAGGCTGCACGAGAGGGTCTCTGAATTGAAATGGTCAACTTGATAGGAACCCTACCCTTTCACCAACAACACAAGAAATGAAGAGATTCCCCTCTCAATGTGAGGTGAGGCTTTTCTTCCCATGCAGAGCCTCCAGAACACTCCCATGTTCCCTATGGAATCCCAAGACGAACCTTGATTCACTACATGCAGCCCAAGAGGATCTCCAGGATGCACACTGCCAGGCAAGTGGAACCTCGAGCTCCCTGCCAAAACTCGAAAGGCCCAGGGTTCTCCAGCTTCTCGCAAGATGAGCCATGATGAGCCCCTACTTCGCTGCCAACAGACACACGACATTTTCTGACACCTCAAGAGGCTGCCTTTCTCACAAAGTGAATCATGAGAAGAACCCAGAGCCTCCTGCAGAAATTATCAAGGACAGCTATTTGCCCCTGCACTTCAGGGAAAGCCTGATACTCCAGCACCTCCGGAATTCGCCTCAGAACACGAAGGGAGGACTCACTGCCTGGTTGCCATCGAGCCAAGGCTGTAATTGCCTGTCTCAACAAGGCAGGACACCTGACGCCTCCGTTTCTTCAAGAGGAGATGAAAAGGGAGTGTCACGCCACACATGAGTGGACAACGTCCAACCAGGTTCAGTTCCAGGGGACTCCAAAAACTAGGTCGCAAATGGGGATGGAACCCTGAGTTGCTCTGCCTTCATTTCCAAGGAGACTCTCTGACATCCCACAAGCGACTCCAGAGCACTCCTACTCATGCGTTCCAGGCAGCAGGACACCTGAAGAGAGGCTGCGTGAGGTCCATGCCTCGATTCGAGGGGATCCCGCAACTTCCCACTCAAACTCGAGAAAAACAACCATACCACTGCTCCACTCGAGATGACAACTGATGTCCTGCTGGTGACTTCAACCAAATCCCAGCGTTCTGCTCAGCTACACGAATGGAGGTCTGACTTCCCCAATGCACATATCAAAAATCGGCCCGAAAGCCCTGCCTTCATGCAAAGGAGTTCTGAAAACCCGAGAACAAAGGCACGTTGTGTACCTCACAACGAAATGAGCACGTACTCGCTTGGAGAAACTCAATCAGAACTCTGATATCTGTGGCCAAACTCGAGATGAAAGCTCAAGTACATACCTCACCTACGTATGAGGGCCTCGTCCGGTGTAGTGACTCACGAAGAGCCCCGAGATGCCCCATACACATCACAATGAGGGCCTGCCTTCCCTGAGGCAATATGAGAGGCTCGCAGAGGACTGCACCACAGCTCCAGATGGATCCGAAAGTGCCCGCTGCAATTCAAGAAACTGCCCGCCGCAAGTTGAGAACCAAGTCACGGTGTGCCTCTGAAGGCGAGATGAGGCCTGATTCCCCTGCAGTGACATGAGAAACTTCCACAGCTCCTCCTCGCACCTCACAAGTTGCTTTGACTTTCTTGTGGCTGCACGAGAGGGTCCCTGAATTGAAAGGGTCAACTTGGAAGCAACACTACCCTTACAACCACAATACAAGAAATGACGAGATTCCCCTCTCAATGTGAGGTGAGGCTTTTCTTCCCATGCAGGGCCTACAGAACATTCCCACGTTCCCTATCGAATACCAAGACGAAGCTTGGTTCGCTACATGCAGCCCAAGTGAATCTCCAGGAAGCACACGGCCATGCGAGAGGAACCTCGTGCTCCCTGCCACAACTCGAAAGGCCCAGGGTTCTCCAGCTTCTTGCCAGATGAGCGATGATGAGCCCCTTCTTCGCTGCCAACACCCACGACTTTCCTCTGACACCTCAAGAGCCTGCCTTTCTCACCAAGTGAATCATGAGAGGAAGCCAGAGCCTCCTGCAGAAATTTCCAAGGACAGCCATTTGCCCCTGCACTTCAGGGAAATCTTGATTCTCCAGCACATCTGAGAATTCGCCTTAGAACACAAAGGGAAGCCTAACTGCCTGGTTGCCATCGAGGAAAAGCTGTAATTGCCTGCCTCAACAAGGCAGGAGTACTGAGGCCTCCGTTTCTTCAAGAGGAGAGGAAAAGGGAGTGTCATGCCTCACATGAGCAGACAACTTCCCCCCAGGATTCGAGGGGAACCCGCAGCTTCACACTCAAACTGGAGAAAAAGCACCATATCACCGCCTCCACTCGAGATGAGGACTGATGTCCTGGTGGGGACTTCAACAAAACCCCAGCCTTCTGCTCAGATACACCAATGGAGGTCTGACACCCCAGTAGCACAAATCTGCCCAAAAGCCCTGCCTGCATGCAAAGGAGTTCTGAAAACCCGAAAGCAAAGGCGCGTTGCACACCTCACAACGAGATGAGCACATACTCTCTTGGAGAAACTCAATCGGAACTCTGATATCCGTGGCCAAACTCGAGATGAAAGCTCAAGTTCATACCTCACCTACAGATGAGGACCTAGTCCGGTGTAGTGACTCAGGAAGAGCCCCGAGATGGCCCGTGTACATCGAAATGAGGGCCTCCCTTCCCTGAGGCAACAGTAGAGTCTCCCAGGGGTCTGCGCCGCAGCTCCAGATGGATCCGAAAGTGCCCGCTGCAAGTCGAGAAACTGCCCGCCGTAAGTCGAGAAACTGCCCGCCGCAAGTCGAGAACCAAGCCACGATGTGCCTCTGAAGGCGAGATGAGGCCTGATTCCCCTGCAGGGAAGCGAGAAACTTCCACGGCTCCTCCTCGAACCTCCCAAGATGCTTTGACTTCCCTGAGGCTGCACAAGAGTGTCCCTGAATTGAAAGGGTCAAGTTGGAAGGAACACTACCCTTACCACCGCAACGTAAGAAACGAAGAGATTCCCCTCTCAATGTGAGGTGAGGCTTTTCTTCCCATGCAGGTGTTCCAGAACACTCCCACGTTCCCTATCGAATCCCAAGACGAAGCTTGGTTCGCTACATGCAGCCCAAGTGGATCTCCAAGAAGCACACGGCCATGCGAGAGGAACCTCGTGCTCCATGCAACAACTCGAAAGGTGCAGGGTTCTCCAGCTTCTCGTGAGATAAACCATGATGAGCCCCTTCTTCGCTGCCAACAGACACACGACTTTCCTCTGACACCTCAAGAGGCTGCCTTTCTCACTAAGTGAATCATGAGAGGAACCCAGAGCCTCCTGCAGAAATTTCCAAGGAGCCATTTGCCCCTGAACTTCGGGGAGAGCCTGATTCTCCAGAACCTCTGGGCATTCACCTCAGAACACGACGGGAGGCCTCACTGCCTGGTTGCCATGTAGGAAAAGTGTAATTGCCTGCCTCAACAAGGGAGGAGACCTGACGCCTCCGTTTCTTCGAGAGGAGAGGAAAAGGGAGTGTTGCACCTCGCATGAGTGGACAACTTCCCCCCAGTTTCAGTTCCAAGGGACCCCGGAAAATAGGTCGCAAATGGGGATGGAACCCTGAGTTCCTCTGCCTTCATTTCCAAGGAGACTCTCTGACAGCCCGCAAGCGACTCCAGAGCACTCCTTTGCTCATGCATGCCACGCAATCGGACACCTGACTTCGCTAGGCAAGACCAGAGGCTCACTGAGGTCCCTGCCACGATTTTAGGGGAACCCCCATCTTGCCACTCAAACTCGAGAATAAGCACCATATCACCCCCTCCACTCGAGATGAGGACTGATGTCCTTGTGGTGACTTCAAAAAAACCCCATCTTTCTGCTCAGATACACCGATGGAGGTCTGATTCTCCCGTTGGCCAGATCAAAAATCTGCCCAAAAGCCCTGCCTTCATGCAAAGTAGTTCTGAAAACCCCAGAGCAAAGGCGCGTTGCACACCTCACAACGAGATGAGCACATACTCTCTTGGAGAAACTCAATCGGAACTCTGATATCCGTGGCCAAACTCGAGATGAAAGCTCAAGTTCATACCTCACCTACAGATGAGGACCTAGTCCGGTGTAGTGACTCAGGAAGAGCCCCGAGATGGCCCGTGTACATCGAAATGAGGGCCTCCCTTCCCTGAGGCAACAGTAGAGGCTCCCAGACGTCTGCGCCGCAGCTCCAGATGGATCCGAAAGTGCCCGCTACAAGTCGAGAAACTGCCCGCCGCAAGTCGAGAACCATGCCACAATATGCCTCTGAAGGGGAGCTGAGGCCTGATTCCCCTGCAAGGATGCGAGAAACTTCCTTGGCTCCTCCTCGAACCTCCCAAGTTGCCTTGACTTCCCTGAGTCTTCACGAGAGGGTCCCTGATTTGAAAGGATCAATTTGGGAGGAACACCACAATTCCCGGTCCAACTCTAGAAACGCAGAGACTCCCCTCTCAATATGAGGTGAGGCTTTTTTTTCCATGCAGGGCCTCCAGAACACTCCCACGTTCCCTATCGAATCCCAAGACGAAGCTTGGTTCGCTACATGCAGTGCAAAAGGTCTCCAAGAAGCACACGTCCATGCAAAAGGAACCTATTGCTCCCTGCCACAACTTGAAAGGCCCAGGGTTCTCCATCTTCTCGCGAGATGAGTGATGATTATCCCCTTCTTCTGTTCGAACAGACACAGGAATTTCTTCTCACACTTCAAGAGGCTACCTTTCTCTCCAAGTGAATCATGAGAGGAACCCAGAGCCTCCTGCAGAAATTTTTAAGGACAGCCATTTGCCCCTGCAATTCAGGGAAAGCCTGATTCTCCAGAACCTCTGGGAATTCACCTCAGAACACAAAGGGAGGCCTCACTGCCTTGTATCCATCGAGGAAAAGCTTTAATTGCCTGCCTCAACAAGGCAGGAGACCTGACGCCTTCGGTTTTTTTTTCAATGTACAGAAGTTTATTTTCTCATAGTTCTGGAGACTAGAAGTCCAAGATCAGTTTGTAGGCAGTTTAAGTTTTACTGAAGTCTTTCCCCTGGGCTTGCAGGTGATTGCATTCTTGCTAAGTTCTGAAATGGATATTTTTTCTCCCTGTGTGTGCCCTTTGCTGGAATTCTCTTCTTTCTGAGGACACCAGCCATACAGGGTTAGGGCTCCACCCTATGACCTTGTAAAGGCCCTATTATCAAATAATGTCATGACTTTGTGTGTTATGTTATGACTTCAATGTGTTAATTTGGGGGGCACATTCATTCTTAACTCTGTCCCCTGGACCCCCTATATTCATATTCTTCAAGTACAAAATACATCACGCCAAATTAACAGCTGCCAAAGTATTAAACGATTTCAACTTCATCTGTACTTTCAAAATCTCACCTAAGTTTCATCTAAGTCGAGTGTGAATGTGAACCTGTGAACCAGACAAATTATTTGATTCCAATATACAGTGATGGAACAGGCAGAGTTTCACATTCCCATTCTAAAATTGGAAAGGGTTCATTGGTCCCAGGCAAGTTTAAAACATTACAAGGCAAATACTGTTAGTTTTTAAGGCATGAGAATGATCTCTGGTTGGATCTTCTGCCCTCTGGTCTGGCTGGTGTGGTAGAGGTGTATGTGGCCCACTGAAACCACGGAAGAACCTTCCTGGCTCCTCAGACTTAGTTACTGTCCGGGCCTATGTTGGAAATGGCACACCTGCTGGTCTCTGTTTCACCTTTGGAGTCATTCTTTCCTCTTCTTTTTTTTAATTAGTTTTGCCATAAAATGACATGTTATCTCCATGGGTCTACATATACTCCCCTTGCAGAACCCCCTCTCTCCTCCCTCCCCCCGGGAAATCTCCATGCACCAGCCCTGAACATCAATCCTGGGGTGGCGATTGATTACACATATGATAATTAACATGTTTCAATGCCATTCTCCCTTATCATCCCACCCTTGCTCTCATCCACAGAGTCCACGAGTCTGTTCTGTACATCTGCGTTCCTTTTGCTGTCTTGCATGCAGGGTTCTCGCTGCCGTCTTTCTAAATTCCATATATATACGTTAGTATAGGGTATTGTTGTTTTTCCTTCTGGCTTATTTCACTCTGGATAATGGGCTCCAGTTTGGTCCATATGAGTAGAATTGATCCAAATGAATTTTTTTAATGCTGAGTAATATTCCATTGTGTATATGTACCACAGCTTTCTTATCCATTCATCAGTTGATGGGCATCTAGGTTGCTTCCATGTCCTGGCTATTGTAAACAACACAGCGATGAACATTGGGGTACAGGTGGCTCTTTCAATTCTGGTTTCCTTGGTGTATATGCCCAGCAGTGGAATTGCTGGGTCATATGGCAGGACTATTTGCAGCTTTTTAAGGAACCTCCACACTGTTTTCCATAGTGGCTGTACTAGTTTACATTCCCACCAACAGTGTAGGAGAGTTCACTTTTCTCCACATCCTCTCCAGCATTTATTGCTTGTAGACTTTTGGATTACAGCCATTCTGACTGGTGTAAAGTGATACCTCATTGTGGTTTTGATTTGCATTTCTCTGATAATGAGTGATGTTGAACATCTTTTCATGTGTTTGTTAGCCATTCTTATGTCTTCTTTGGAGAAATGTCTGTTAAGTTCTTTGGCCCACTTTTTGATTGGGTCGTTTATTTTTCTAGAATGGAGCTGCAGGAGTTGTTTGTATATTTTTGAGATTAATTGTTTGTCTGTTGCTTCATTGGCTATTATTTTCTCCCATTCTGAAGGCTGTCTTTTCACCTTGCTTATAGTTTCCTTTGTTGTGCAGAAGCTTTTAATTTTAATTAGGTCCCATTTGTTTATTCATATTTTTATTTCCAGTATTCTGGGTGGTGGGTCATGGAGGATCCCCCTTTGGGTTATGGCAGAGAGTGTTTTGCCTATGTTATCCTCTAGGAGTTTTATAGTTTCTGGTCTTATGCTTAGATCTTTGATCCATTTTGAGTTTATCTTTGTGTATGATATTAGATAGTGTTCTAGTTTCATTCTTTTACAAGTGGCTGTCCAGTTTTCCCAGCACCATTTGTTAAAGAGGTTGTCTTTTCTCCATTGTATATTCTTGCCTCCTTTGTCAAAGATAAGGTGTCCATAGATGCGTGGATTTATCTCTGGGCTTTCTATTCTGTTCCATTGATCTATATTTCTGTCTTTGTGCCAGTACCATACTGTCTTAATGACTGTGGATTTGTAGTATAGCCTAAAGTCAGGTAGGTTGATTCCACCAGTTCCATTCTTCTTTCTCAAGATTGCTTTGGCTATATGAGGTTTTTTGTATTTCCATACAAATTGAGAAATTATTTGTTCTAATTCTTTAAAGAAGACCTCCGGTAGCTTGATAGGAATTGCATTGAATCTATAGATTGCTTTGGGTCGTATACTCATTTTCACTATATTGATTCTTCCAATCCACGAACACAGTACATTTCTCCATCTGTTTGTGTCCTCTTTGATTTCTTTCGTCAGTGTTTTATAGTTTTCTATATACAAGTCTTTTGTTTCTTTAGGTAGAAATACTCCTAAATATTTTATTCTTTTTGTTTCGATGGTGAATGGA
>ML662917.1:0-92648 GCA_007570785.1 Antilocapra americana
ATTTAATTTGCATTTCTTTGCCACTGAAGTTGCATTTTTAATGTGTATTTACTCTTGTTATACCTCTTATTAGAAATATAAATCACTAATTCCATGGAGAGTGTAGGTGATGTTTGATAATGGAACCACATGGAACACAGGGTTATGATTTAGATAATGACTTTGAGAGTCTCAGTTTTCAAATGCACTAAGATCGCATTCTCTGAAAAAAAATGAAGGTAAGGTACTGAGTTCTAATTTGGACTTGATCTAGCTTTTGAACTTGCCATCAAACCCCTGTGGGCTTCAATTTCTTTGAAAAATAGAGAATTTTCCTAAGTAATCTTTTTTTCCATTATATTCCTCAGTATCAAAATTCTGATGACTGTAGAAATACTCATCAGAATCAAAGTTGCAGTTCAGAAATAATTTTCTGGCAATATTAAGAGCTCAATGTTTCCATTCTGAAATGGCTTCAAAGATTGGATTAAAAATTGGTTCTGGAAGGAGAACACATGTATACCCATGGTGGATTCGTGTCAATGTATGGCAAAACCAACACGATAATGTAAAGAAAATAAATAAATAAATAAAATTTAAAAAACAAAGACTGGATTAAAATTATTAATTTAAGCATTTATGGCAATGAATCCATTATATATTAGTTTTAGATTGCTTTCATATAATTTTAAGTTCTTATTTTGGGGGTTTACCCATTTCTTTCAATTTATACACTTCAATGTCTTGTAATAATAAAAAAAAAAAGTTGCATCCCGTCATTCTCACTTCCTTTAAATACTTAGGTTTGAGAGGAAACCCAGAGATTTCAGAAGATTGTGAACATTCAGACTAGGGATTAGGTTGAGGTTACTCTTAGAAGAATGGTTGGTTGCTTAGGTGAGAACATGGTTAATTGGTTTGTGTTCACAATTTTCTTCATTTTGGAGCAAGTGCACTTCTGATTGACCCCTCAGAAGGGAGGGGTTGATGTTGGTTGGCCTGGAGAAGCATGATCAAGACTCTGTAGGCAGGTAATTGTTAATTGATTAAATGAGACTGAAACTTGTATTGGTAGGTATTTGTTGCTATAGCTACAGAACAAGCAGTTTCCTCCTCCATTTCATTTTCAGTTTATTAATCTTTGTGCCCTCAAGGCTTAGGACAGGATCTTGTATACAGGCATCTGCAAAGACTGTGGAGTAAATGAATTGAAATTGAATACATTTATTTTGGATCTTAGAATTTCTATCACACATTCTGTTGTTTTCATAACACAGCTTATTTTTGTTCCATAACACCTCCTGTCTGGATTGGGTCTCAGCCTTCTACTTGATGCTAGTTTTTGTTTTTTTTTCCCTCCTCCTTTCTATTCACTTCAGTTGCTCAGACGTGTCTGACTTTGCAACCCCATGAACCGCAGCACGTCAGGCCTCCCTGTTCACCACCAACTCCCAGAGTCCACCCAAACCCATGGCCATCAAGTTGACGCTGTCATCCAGCCATCTTATCCTCTGTCATCCCCTTCTCCTCCTGCCCTCAATCTTTCCCAGGATCAGGGTCTTTTAAAATGAATCAGCTCTTCACATCAGGTGGCCAGAGTATTAGAGTTTCAGCTTCCACATCAGTCCTTCCAATGAACACCCAGGACTGATCTCCTTTAGGATGGACTGATTGGATCTCCTTGCAGTCCAAGGGACTCTCAAGAGTCTTCTCCAACACCACAGTTCAAAAGCATCAATTCTTTGGCACTCCGCTTTCTTTATAGTCCAACTCTCACATCCATACATGACCACTGGAAAACCATGGCCTTGACTATATGGACCTTTGTCGGTAAAGTAATGTCTACTTCTTCTTTTTTTACACTGCTTTTATATTTTACTTTTAGTCTTGCAAACTCCATTCATTTCCAAAGTTACTTAAGTCAGGGGATCTTCGTTAGGTGGCTTCATACATGTGTAATATAATGGCATTCTTTAGTCAAATTCTGCATTCCATTCTTGATGTCAAATGTTTTTTTTTGAATGTGCATGCATTGATTTACTTCTTGTGCTGTAAGGTTCTCCTGGTTTTGACAAATATGCAGTGTCGTGTATTTTCCATAACATCATACAGAATAGTTTCACTGCCCTAAAACATCCTCCATGCCTGGAGAAGGAAATGGCAACTCACTCCAGTATTCTTGCCTGGGAAATCCCAGGGATTGAGGAGCTGGTGGGCTACCATCCATGGGGTCTCAAGGAGTCAGACACAACAGCGACTGAGCACAGTCATTTTTAGGAACAGTGTAGGCCACACAAAACACATCAGTGGCTCCTAGTTTGTGGCCTCTGATTTAATATCTTCCTTTCCCACTTGTCCCTCTGCTCCACAGGGGCACATGCCCATGGGTCTGCTCTGCTCAGCCCAGTGTTTGCATTCAACAAATGGAATAATGAAAATCAAAGAAGGAACCACCCTCCCAGTAGAGCACCAGGTTCAGAAAGAATATACTGACATGGAAATGGCATTCTGTCACTCCCCACCTCTTTTTCAATTGCCCTCTGGAAATGTCGCCATTTCCCTTTAAGCCCTACTCCCAGTTGACCCACACAAGTCCTTATCCTCTGCCCTGAGGTCATCACAAGGGCCATGTGGGTTCTGGCGGGGGCGGGGCCCTCTGTGACCTCACCAAGGGCCCAACCCTGGCGGGTCCTCAATCTCTAGGTGCCTGAGCAGACCAGAGCATCAGGAGCTGTTTCCTCTCGGCTCACGATGTGGTCCTGCAGGTGGTTCCTGTGCTTATTCATGGGTTTTGCCTTAATGTTTTCTTCCCTGAGAGAAAAAGCTGAAGAACTCCAGGCGAAGGTGCTCTGCGGAGGGCACTGTCTAGTTCAGCAGAATCAACTAGAGCATGTCCAAGCCTGGCTTGAGATCGCGCGGCCCTGGCTTTTCCTCTTTGTGATCACGTATGTGACAGTGAAGTTGGTGAGAGAGAATGGTGAGAGTAATATGCAAACTCTTGCTGCCTGTCAGGATGGTTCATTTGGCTCCCCGGGACGGAACACGAGAAATGCTTCCCCAGACAAAGACTGTATGTTTGCGACCATAACCCAGCTCGAGATGGACCTTGTGAAATTTGTGTCCAGAGTGCGGAATCTGAAACTTGCCATGGCAACGTGCGGTAACCGACAGCCTCCCAATGCCGAGGTTCCTGCAGACGCACCCAAGAACATTACACTGCATGAAGTCTGGTGGGACGAAGACTCCGACTGAGTAGATTTGTGTGTCAAAGTAGGAGAGGAATTGTTGAGTGTTGACATACGTTATCCAAACTAATAAAATTATTCAGAAGCAAAAGCAAAAAGCCTCTGATATTTTTTATTTGCTCTACAGTTTGACCTTTTCCACAGTGTCGTATAATTGGCAGCATGCAGTGTAGCATCCAGCTAGCTTATTTTACTTTATAACATTCATTCAGGTTTCATCCATATCTTTTTGTGGTTTGATAGTTCATTTCTTTTTATTCTTGATTATTCTTCTATGTTGATGTACCATAGTTTGTTTATCCAGTCATCTATTAAAGGACACTTTGGTTGCTTCCAATTTGTGGGTGAGAGAGAGCAAGCGTATGAACTAAGCTGTTATAAACTTCATGTGCATGTTTTTGTGTGATCATTAACTATCAAATCATTTGCTGAGCAGTCTACGAGTGTAATTGATAGATCATGTGGTATAACAATGTTTAACTCTGTAAGAAGTTGCTTCCAAAATAATTCTACCATTTTGCAATCCCACTAACAATGAATGAGAGAGTTCGTGTTGTTCCTCATCTTTGCCAGTAATTGGTTTGTCAGATTTTTGTATTTGACCATTCAAATAAGTGTGTAGTGGTATCTCATTTTTGTAGTTTTACTTTCTAATATGCTGTCTAGGTTGGTCATAACTTTCCTTCCAAGGAGTAAGGGTATTTTAATTTCATGGCTGCAGTCACCATCTGCAGTGATTTTGGAGCCCAGAAAAATAAAGTCAGCCACTGTTTCCACGATTTCCCCATCTATCTGCCATGAAGTGATGGGACTAGATGGCATAATCTTAGTTTTCTGAATGTTGAGCTTCTATTCTGTACTTAATGGGTTTACTTTACAAAAAATTCAATGATGTCACAATCTGGATCAGAAGTAGTTAGATCCTCTCCAACCTATTCAACTAAGGCCAAGTTGACTGCTTTGATGATCCCTTAGGGTTTTATATGACAACTTCCCATTTTGTCCTATTGAGCCCAATTACATGGCTAAAACACTCAAAGTCACTCTTCCCGGGGCCTGTCTAATGTGTCCTTGTGCTCAGTCACACAGTCATGTCTGACTCTTTGCAACCCTTTGGAAGGTGGCCTGCCAGGCTCCTCGGTCCATCGGATTCTCCAGGCAAGAAAACTGGAGTGGGTTACCACGTACTCCAGGGGATCTTCCTGACCCAGGGATTGAACCCACATCATACTGTGTCTCCTGCATTGCAGGTAGATTCTTTTCCCACTGAGCCACCAGGGAAGCCAAATCTGTTTCTACTTGAACACTTTTGCTCATGCTTTTCTACAATGGAGGAATACATTCTACAGTGGAGGAATACATTGCTCCATTTCCAGTTAATTAAATCCTCTATAAATTTATTTCAGTTTTCTTTTCATAAAGAATTATCTGATCTTCCATTAAGGTATACTTTCTTCCTTTTTCTGAACTTATTAAAGCACTGGTTGTGCCAATAAGTGGAACACATTTTAAATTCTCTTTAGCTTTGTACTGTAATATACTTTTCTTCTTACTTATTTTATTATTCCAAACTGTAAGCAGCATTCAGGGATTCTAACCTTCTGGATAATCTATTAAAATATTTAAAGTATAATACATCTTTAGTAAATATATTTGGAAGGAATTCAACCAATTTTAGAATATCTGTATCCCTTTCTATAAAAAAAATACTGAATTCTAACTATTGGTGCAACTGTATCCTTTATAGCTTCAGAGGTAGGATGGTGATAGATCGGGGCAAGAACATCAATAGTTTGGTTAAATTGTGATTGTAGTAATTAATATTTATGAATATTCACATTCATCCAAAAGATGTCTTATGTAGATAACATTTGCTGCAATTTTTGACATTTGCTTGGAGCAATAGAAATAATGCTTGATCTATTTTTACCTTTATTTCTTGTGATCATAGTGTGTATTCGAGGCCAGTTACACACATTCATATGTCTAATATAGCAGTAAATAGACATGTACCTTTTTATTTACATAGATAGCCTTTTAAAATTCAGTGCCTTTCTCACAGCATGGTTTTATTTAAAGCACTAAAAATTAAACTGAATTCTAAATTTTGCTCATTAAAGATAAATTTGACTAGTTACTAGTGAGAAGGAAGAAAACATTCTAGAGTTTCAGAAACATATGGTGTAAAGTATAACATCTACCATACAATGTACACTTGAAAAACAATTATGAAATGAAAAGGAGATTGTAGAATTTCAAAGCTAAGCTACTAAGATTGTTTTTTTTTAGAAAAGCAGAACTTATACACAATGTATTCTCTAGTTTTTTCCTAAAAACTATTTGCAAAAAATTATCTTCACTATCTGTTGGCTTATAATTAAATTATAATAGAGAGCAGAGACCATGTATTATATAGCTTTGTACTTCCGAAGTGTTAGTCAATTTGTCATGTCTGACTCTTTGTGACCCCATGGACTGTGGCCCACCAGGCTCCTCTGTCCATGGAATTCTCCAGGCAAGAATATTGGAGTAGGTTGCCATTTCTTTCTCCAGGGGAACCTGCCAACCTAGGGATCAAACCCAGATCTCCTGCCTTATAAGTAGATTCTTTACCATCTAAGTCACCAGGGAAGCCCTTTGGACCTCTAAGTTTTATGCATTTAATGTCTGATAAGTATCTTCTGAAAACCAGCAAAACAATGATGCAGAAGATAATATGAGAGTGTGTTGTGTCATTTTTTACAACCCTTGTTACTCTAAGTATGGCCTTCAAGCCAATAGCTTCAGCATCACATGGAAGCTTGTTGGAAATGCAGGGCCTCAGGCTCCCTCTGTGGCCTACTAAATCTGAGTATTAAAAAGATCCCCAGGTGATTCATAAGGAGATCAGTCCTGGGTGTTCATTGGAAGGACTGATGTTGAAACTGAAGCTCCAATCCTTTGGCCATCTGATACAAAGAGCTGACCCACTGGGAAAGACCCTGTTGCTGGGAAAGACTGAGGGCAGGAAGAGAAGGGGATGACAGATGATGAGTTGGTTGGATGGCATCACCTACTCAATGGCCATGGGTTTGGATAGACTCTGGGAGTTGGTGGTGGACAGGGAGGCCTGGCGTGCTGCAGTTCATGGGGTCGCAAAGAGTCTGACACGACTGAGCAACTGAACTGAACTGCATTATACTATGGATAGAAGCAGACCAAGGAATATGAGCCAGCTTTCCCCTCCTCCTTAACTCTTTTAAAAATACTTTAAAAATAGTTGTTCCGGTTAATCATGTTCCTGCAACTTGTGGAAGAATTTGACTGAGTGACCTATTCAAACTTCTTTTATGCTTGTGGACTTGAAATTTGACTTCTGGCTTTTTAACTTAGAACACCTGATCAGAATATACATATTTAACTTAAAACAGATCTTTTCATGCAAGCTGAGCTAGGATAAATTTATGGCAAGAGAAATGCCTGGTGCATTGCTGCTAAGTTGTCTTGGCCTCCTTCCAGGATTTATGTTTTAACACTTCTGGGATTAATGATACACTTCACATAAAGGATTATTTTTACATTTTGGTTCCCTGGAATGAGCACAGTGGGTAAATTGTAATGCCAAGTAGCAAAGAAGCTTTTGAAGGAGCTGCCACTTATTGTATGTGTTATTATGAATTATTATTGACTTTAAACGCTAGGTTTCTTTCATTCCTTAGATGTGGCAAAGGACATAATGTCAGATCAACTTTATGTGAAGGACTTTTAAATTTATCTCTAACATCTGAGAAGGAAACCGACATCTGACTTTAACAGATGTACTGTAATGTAAACAAATATTTTTAATATACTTAAGGAATATTGCAAATCATTGTGCATATGGTATATAGTTGTTTTATTTTATTTTGATTGTAGAAATACATGGCTCATTTCAACACAGAGACATTATTTTGCTCTTTACATGCTTAATCACCAGCAAAAATTTGATTAGGAGGTACGAGCTTTCTTAACTGGAAGCCAGGGTATTAAGCTCTTTGGTGTAATTGTTTAATTACCAGTGCACCATTTTAAATGACATGCTGTTATAACTTTCCATAGTAAGGAAGACGCAGTGTTTTATTTTTGTTTCTTATCTAATGAAAACCACTCTCTCAGATGGGCTGGTTTGGCAATTTGACTTTAGAAAAAATATTGCAGAATGAAGTTTTTATGTGAACAAGGAAAAGAAATTAACTTCAGTGTGCATCTCATTGGTCTGCCAAATTGGAAGGACATTTTAAGCCTGATTATCATGTTCTAATTAGTCTCTGGAGGACATTCATGGACAATCAAGTGCTCATTAATCCATCTTCTTCCTGTAACATTGATTTGTTCATCCCCTTTTAGAGACTCAGATATAGAAACCCAACATTGATGTGCGGTGTTAATGTGCTTACAGATGTTGCCACCACTTATCCAGATAAGAAGTCCATCTTAATGTACATCACATCTCTCTTCCAAGTTTTGCCTCAACAAGTGAGCCTCGAAGCCATCCAGGAGGTGGAAATGTTGCCAAGGCCATCAAAAGTTACGAGAGAAGAACATTTTCAACTACATCATCAAATGCACTACTCTCAGCAGGTAAAAGATGGAAAAGATAGCTATTAGCCATGATATTTCCTGTTTTATATGGATTTTTAGTTATCATACACAAATATCTATATTATCTATGGGTAGATACACATATATGTATATATGTAGCATAGTGTGTCTGTATATATATATATATATATATTCACACACGCATATATGTGCAAAAGTATATGTACAGCTTAGCTTAGAGTGTGTGTGTATGTGTGTCTTTAGAGAGAGAAAATGAGAGAGAGGCCTCTGTGAACCTAAATGTTACCTGATATCATGAACCATAATGTTGTTTTCAAGGCACATTTTTAAAATGCTCTGCTATTAGTAAGCACCATTTTATATGAATTTGGTACACAGTATAGATTGTATTTCCATTGTGTAAAATGACATAAGATAAAAGATAGAGTCATATATATATTAAACTTTCCATCAGCTAGAGCACAAAGCAGGGAACTAGACCAAGAGCAAAGGCAAGTACTCTGTTTAATACTATTTTCTTACTTTTAGTGGCAACTTGCTGATGTATTAACAAATTTTGAATACTCAAAGTAACATTTTTGGTAAGATGAAATTAGTTTAAAATAATTTAAGTAAAGTTTAAATTAGAATGCATATGGTAAAGACTTCTATGATATTATTGTATAGAATCCAATGGGATTCTTCTATTACATGTCTTGTTCTTCTTCCCAAGAAGGATATTTAAGGTGGTTTTTTTTTATTTATTTGATACAACGATGAAAAAGCCTTTAGTGAAATTTCTGCTGAAGGCGTGGAAAGCTCTCAGACCTCATTTTCTCACTCTACTGAGCTAATTCTATATTTAGCTTATGAAAACTCCAGTCCTTTCCAGGGTATTGACATGATGAATTCTGGTTTTGTTTACTTTGGGTTCAGAGAAAATTGCTTTGGGATGCTTGTTTTCACCAGACGGCAGGGCCGCATCCTGTATTCATGCTGGAGGTGTGTCAGTATGGAATCTTTATGATAAAACCCCATCCTCCTCTCTTCCCTGACTGCCTGCTTTCCAACATGACACTGAACTCACCGCAGTGCTTGGAGTGTACCAGTTTCGAATATCACTTATATATGTTTAGGATTGCATTTTTCAGCTCACTCTTTCCGTTTGACATATGTTTTTCTAGTGTGTTGGAAAGCAGTTCCTTTCAGGGTTACTTATGTTGTCTCTTCCTCCTCTCTGTCCTCCTCCCCCAAACCCTTCTGCAGATCACTGTCAGTCTAGCGCAGGGCTATGAACGAACTCCTTCTTCTCCTCAGCCTCGCTTCAAGAGCTATGCCTACACACAGGCTGCTTATGTCTCCACCTCTGACCCCACACGGAGCCCATTTCCTTCACAGGTCTGTCAACATTTACTCTCTGTTCTTCAAACCAGAGAACTTCTTCATCCAAGATAACCTCACATGGTTTTTGTTTGTTTGAATTTTGCAGTGCTTTTTTTTTCTTTCCCCCTTCTTCATCCAGAGCCATTTCATGGTTCTCAGTTGTATTAGACACTTGACATGATACTGTTTTTGCTGTTGAGAACTCTCTAGATTTAACCATATGTTGATTCTTTATGACTGATGATTCTCAAAATAGTGCTTTGTACTCTAATTATATAATTACCTGTATGATTAGCTTTTATGAATGTTATAGTGGTTATACCCAAACAAGAAGCTCATTAAAGAAAGCTCATTTAATAGAATGAGAAAATGCATATAATTTGCTAGTCACATTATTTGGGTAGATTTTTCTAGATA
Source organism: Antilocapra americana (assembly GCA_007570785.1). Lineage (NCBI taxonomy): Eukaryota > Metazoa > Chordata > Mammalia > Artiodactyla > Antilocapridae > Antilocapra > Antilocapra americana. The sequence continues at coordinate 9,585 of ML662917.1, forward strand.
TCTGATTCCTAAGGGAAATGTATTCTCTATATAGACACCCTTATTATATATTCACTCTCTCTATATATGTATTTGTATTCTATTTAAGAAAAATATAACTGCAAGCTTCTTCATATATCTTAATTTGGCTAATTTAAACTTGATTGCAGGCTCTGTAGTATTTATACTGGAATGTCACACTCAAACCAGCTCAGATTCTATGCACCATTCAATATTTTCCATGTAATAAATCTTCTCGGTGGAGTTTTCCTTCATTATTGCAATGTTGTAGAAAACTGAAAAATACAAGAAGCTATAGCCTCTACATGTTAGAGCATGGAAATGAAGTGTTCTAGAATTACTAGATTTGCTAAAACTTCCTTTTAAAAGAAAATATCATATATTTTGCTTAGAAGACCAATTTGTAAAGTTCTTGCAGAAGTGACTTTTGTAAATACAGCACTGTGAATGGGGATTTAGAAATTGTCTTGATCTCATTGGAGAAAACAGTACCTTTTTGGAGACTCAATTTTGTTAAGATAGTGGTTGTATTTAATTTGTGATTTATTTGGAGCAGTTAATTGATGTGTGAGGCTGAAAGTTTTTTTTAACACTGAAAGATTTCCCAGGGGAACGTATTTCAGGGCATCCTGATGCCCTTTATACTTGGCTGATTTTCTTGCCAAGTTGAACAAAGGAGATGAGTGAGAGTGTTCATGTGACTTAGCCTCCTCTTCAATTAGTTTCCCATCCATATTTTCACAAAGGTCAATTGTATATTCTTGAACAAAATAACTTCATCAGTTTCTTCATTATCAGTAAATAAAAAGAATTCTGCCACACGTTACCGAGTGTTAACTATATGCTATGTGTATACATCATATAAACTAGCAAAATCCTTATAATGACTCTCAGAGTTGAGAGGTGCTATTTTTTAATCTCCATTTGAAGTACATCCACCCTTTCCTTTCTTCTCATACCCTCCTGACTCTCCCTGACTCTTTAGGTTTTTTTTTGTTTTAATCATCATACTCGAAAAGAAAATCCCAAGCCTAAAAAAATGGGTGTCATTTCTCCTAAAATAAAGAAGGGTAAGGCAAGACAAAGAGGCAAGTATTTTCTCCCTTATTTTCAGTTTATTGGGCTGCCTTTTCCAGAAGATTTTCTCCAGTGCCTACTCTGGCAGCACATTTTTACCTTGTCACCATCTCATTAAGGCATTGCTCAGGTATGACTCCTTAATGAAGTAATTATAAACGGACTTAATTTTGCTAGATGGTATTTGTTCACTCTCCCTTTGTCTAAATATTACAAAATATGTAATAAATCATAAAATATTCAACAGTTCACTTACCTATTTTAATTTAACAGAAACCACTGAAATAAACCTATTGTTATCCTTTAGAAAAGAAGAAACATGAATCAGTTGAGGAATGATATATTCTGCCTATTTTTAAGGGAACCACAGCAGAAAATGGTGCTACATGTAGTTAGGTTTGAGAAGTTTGCGTCTTCCTTACTGAGATTTTTCTGAAGAATTTCTCAGAGGGGCTGAGCCTGTACTGCCCCCTGCAGGTTGTATCTGATCCACTTCAAATGACAGGCCAGATTGGATTCCATCAGAGGGTTTCATTCATGTGTTTACCTGGTGGTCTATAAAGAATTATTAAATTTTCTGTAATGGAAGAGAGAGCCATGTGATAACTGTTATCTGTGGGAAACATAAAATGCCTAAATTATCTTAAATGTTTCCAATATCTTAGAAACATTAATTATCCCCTTCTGTCCCAACTTAGTCATTGCAGTTTGTGAATGGATTTAGGTGAAGCAGTCTGACCTGTCTCAGGATTTCTGCCTATAAATCAGTTTTTCTTATAATTTACCAAGAAGAAATAGGATCTGATGTGAACCCCAACTTTTCCTTCATTGTATCACTTAATTACCACCCATTCTTGAGTGGAGGACATCCTTTATATAGTTATACTGAATTTCTATTTTTATGACTTTGATCATACCTCTCATTCTACTCCTAATCTAATATCCAAAATCCCCAAAATCTTTTTTATGATTTCCATTTCTCTCTTTCTCCAGGCACCTCACACTAGCCAAAACTCCTGTAGGTATAATGCTCCTCTCTCCAGACACACCACTCCATTTTATCTCGTTAATGTACTATTTTATGACTCTTTCACTGATCATTTTTTGTAGTCTGTGCTTTATATATTCATTTGTTTATTCAACAATTAATTATATTTCATCACCAAATCCAGGGTCTTTTTATCACCTCTCAGGTTTTGTACTGTCATTGAAATACTTTTCCTATAGCCACTAGACTTAACAGCTACTTCTCCATCTCTAACTGTCCTATGTCTCTTTCCTTATGTGGCTTTTACTCCTCTTTCAACTCCCTTAGCTTAAGTGTCTGGTGTGAGATCCTTTGACCTTCTTTTTTGTATACATTGTCTCTTGTCAGTATGATTTAGTCTTTTGACTTGAAACTGTCAGCCCCCATTATCATTGTATCTGTGTTTTCACTGCTTCCAATCTTTCTTGATTTACAGCCTCATTTCCAACTCTTTGATATGTATCTATATCTTGATGTTCACTGATTTCTCAAACCTCTGATATCCTGAAGTGTAAACCTTGTTTCATTGCTCACAAACCTGTTTGTTGTCCTTTTGGTTAGGTAAATGAAGATGTTACTCAGCAGTTCTTGAGACTTAAATATGTGATATACTCTTTTGTCTATAGTGATCTGAATTCAGTAAAGAGACATGTATTGTCAATTCTTTCTTCATGTATTTCTTCACTAAGTTATGTCCCCTCGGTATAAGTGCCCTCTGATTCAGGTTCTCACTGCATGTCTTCTAGATTACAGAAATAGCTTTGCAATCCATATCACTCTTTTTAGCTTAGTCCCCTCTAAATCAGATTAGATTTTCTTATTAACAGCTTTAATAATACAATTCACAAAACTTTCTTCACCTCCTTTTGCCTTTGTGACAATTCCATTCTCCCAAATTTTGTCAATAAGTTCCATGATCTATTAACAATTTATATTTTCATGCTTGTTTCACACTAATCTATTTTATGTTTTCTTTACTCCAGCCAAACTAAATCACTTTTTCTCCTGAATAGTGTGAAGCAATTTTGTGTCTTAGCTTTTATGGTTCACTCAGCCTAGAATGACTTATATCTTCTTTTCAAATTGGCCAGTTTAATTGGAATTTCAAGACTTAACCAACAAGTGGCAGGGCCTGGATTCAAGTTCAGATTTATCTAACACCAAGTTTGTGTTAATTATACTGCCACTGAATTTTCTCTATTATCCTCACATGTCAAATAGTATTCATTTATGTCACAATTTTACACTTATGTATTAATCACCTATGTAGCAGGTATTATTATAGGACCAAATGACACATAATTAAACAAATATACAAAATAATTCCTGCCTCGATGGAGGGTATGTGCTCATGTGAGAGTCATAATGTGGCAAGATAAACTGTATAAGTAGAAGAAAATTTCAAATAAAATGAAAGTATATGTAATAAGTAAAATATTGTAGGAAGTATAATAGTAAATGCTAAAGGTAAAAATAAAAAAAGAAGACGGTGGAATATGCAGTTCAGTTCAGTTCAATCACTCAGTCATGTCCGACTCTTTGTGACCCCATGAACCGCAGCACACCAGGCCTCCCTGTCCATCACCAACTCCTGGAGTCCACCCAAACCCATGTCCATCGAGTCAGTGATGCCATCCAGCCATCTCATCCTCTGTCGTCCCCTTCTCCTCCTGCCCTCAATCTTTCCCAGTATCAGGGTCTTTTGAAATGAGTCAGCTCTTTGCATCAGGTGGAGTTTGATACTACTGGAGTTTAGGCTTCAACACCGGTCCTTCCAATGAACACCCAGGACTGATCTCCCTTAGGATGGACTGCTTGGATCTCCTTGCAGTCCAAGGGACTCTCAGGAGTCTTCTCCAACACCACAGTTTAAAAGCATCAATTCTTTGGCACTCAGCTTTTTTCACCATCCAACTTTCACATCCATACATGACCACCAGAGAAACCATAGCCTTGACTAGACAGACCTTTGTTGACAAGTAATGTCTCTGCTTTTAAATATGCTGTCTAGGTTGGTCATAACTTTCTTCAAAGAGCAAGTGTCTTTTAATTTCATGGCTGCAGTCACCATCTGCAGTGATTTTGGATCCCCCCAAAATAAAGTCTGACACTGTTTCCACTGTTTCCCCATCTATTTCCCATGAAATGATGGGACCAGATGCCATGATCTTAGTTTTCTGAATGTTGAGCATTAAGCCAACTTTTTCACTCTCCTCTTTCGCTTTCACCAAGAGGATTTTTAGTTCCTCTTCACTTTCTGCCATAAGGGTGGTGTCGTCTGAAAATCTGAGGTTATTGATATTTCTCCCAGAAATCTTGATTCCAGCTTGTGCTTCTTCCAGCCCAGCTTTTCTCATGATGTACTCTGCATATAAGTTAAATAAGCAGTACATGTTGAAATATGCAGTACATGGTGGGAAAATGTTAAAATTTCAGTGTATAGTCAGAGGATTCACTAAGTAAATATTGAGTAAAGACCAGAAAGAGGTATGGGTACCTTTGGGAAGATAAACACATGAGGAAGAAACACAGATAATACAAAATCCCTGAGTCGTGGGAATATTTGGAGTATTCAAGGACAGGCATGGGTTAGGGGCACACTGGTGGAGACATAGTAATGGACCAGATCACATAGGGCCTTATAAGTAATAGTAAAGATTTTTATTACCATTGAGATAGAAAGCTATTGGAGGAGTGATATAAACTCATGATATTTCAACTTGGTTGCTTTGTGGAGAGGAGATTTAAAAGAATAAGGATGGAAGCAAGGAGACTGGTTAGAATGCTATATCAGTAATCCAGGCATGATATTATTTTTTCTTTCTTTTTCCCCAATATTTTTTGTGGTCAAATACAAATACCATAAAAGTGACTGTGTTAACTATTTTTAAGTGTGTGATTCAGTGGTTTTGAATATATTCATAATTATCTAACCATCACCACCATCCATCTCCAGATTTCTTTTCATCTTGCAAAATGGAAGATCTGTATCTATTAAAAAAAAAATAACTCCCGTGATTTTCTCCCTGCAGCCCCCAGTGAACCACTCTTCTACTCTGTTTCTATAAGTTTGACTACTACTACTTTTTTTTAATTCAATTTATAATGAGATAATATGATAATATACAATTTATTTTTTTGTATCTGGCTTATTCACTTAGCATGATGTCCTCTAGGTTTATCTGTGTTGTCTCAATTGGCAGAATTTCCTTCCTTTTAAAGACTGAATAATATTTCAATATATGTATATATGTGTTTGTGTGTATATATATACACACACATATACCATATTTTCTTTATTCATTCATCCATTAACTGACATTTAGTTTTATTTTCGTATCTTGGCTATTGTGAATAATGTTCCTGTGAACATGGGAGTGCTGATACATCTTTGAGACACTATTTTCATTTCCTTTAAATGTATGCTGAGAAGTGGAACTGCTGAATCATATGGTAGCTATTTTTTTTAATTTTGGGGAAATCTCCATATTATTTTTATTTATAATGGTATGGATATGTTTTGAATAACTGTATAGCATTTTCCAATTCATTGTGGAACACATGTTAGCTGTATTTTTTGAGAATATTTAATTGTGTTATAAGAAAGGGAAGATGACAGATAAAACTTCTAAGTGGCATTAAACATAAACTTTAAATAAATCAGTGACTTATGAAATATAAGTGAAACCCATATGTTAAATTTAGCTGATGAGTAGACATTAGACAGAGGCCAAAATATGTGTCACCTATAGATAGTTTCTTAATCTATTACACGTTAAAAATAGGTGGAATACACAAGAGTGTTGCTTACGGGTGGAGAGAGATGACAGAACAATAAGGTGTGATTCTATGACTTCTGGGCTGATAGCTACATCATTCCTAAATTGACCACCCATTAATGATACTCAGTATATCTTATGGCCTCCCAAGTGCTCTACATAAAAAATGCAAATAAATCCTGTAACTATCTAGCAGACTAATTAATGAGCTGCAGCTACAGCTATACTTGCCCCTGCATCTCTCCAATAGAGCAAGTGTATGTGGTGGTCCTAGGTACATTCTGTCCTAAGAATTCACCTTGCTCAAATCTCACCTCTGGTTCTGTCTACCACACCATCAACAAGGAAGACTGATGTAAGAAAACATGCATGTTGTACAACCCAGGCTAAGAATCTACCTGCAATGCAGAAGACCTGGGTTCAACCTCTGGGTCAGGAATATACCCTGAAGAAGGAAATGGCTACCCACTCCAGTACTTTTGCCTGGAGAATTCCACAGACAGAGGAGCTTGGCAGGCTACAGTCCATGGGGTCACAAAGAGTGGGACATGACTGAGTGATTAACACTTTCACTTTTCCTTTTATTTTCTTTTTTTCACTTTCAAGATTTAAATAGTGCGGTGATCTTACTCTTTGACCTTATCCCATTGTACCCTCCATCTGGTTCCCCTTGCCTTTTCCCATGTGTATTAAATGATTTAATCAATGTTAAGATTTGAACATATTAATTTGGTTGGTGAGCCTTTTTGTTTCCTGATCTAGAATGGCATTCCTAGTAATAGAATTGGAGGCCACCATTGCACCAAGATCATGCTCCATATGATATAGTGGGTATGCATTATGAAAGCATTCAAGAAACAAAGGCTCAATGTGAGGTTTTTCTTTAAGCAGTGGGAAGAATGGAGATGCCACCAACCAAGCTATAATAGATTGTAGGAGGAGCAGTTTTGAGAGTAAGGATAGAGTCTCACTTTAGAATGTGTTAATGTTTTCTTAAGTTTTTTTTAATGGAAGTATAACTGACATGCAACATATTAAATTCAGGTGTACAGCATAATGATTCTATATGTGTATATGTTGTGAAATTATTACCATAGTTAAGTCTAGTTAATATCTGTTACCATACGTAGTTACATTCCCCCCACTTGAGATGAGAACTTTTAAGATTACCTTCTTAGCAACTTTCACATATGCAATATGGTATTATTAACCACAGTTGCCACACTGTACATTGTATCCCCATGACTTAACTGGAAATTGGTAGCTTTTGACTTCCTTCACCCATTTTGGCCACCCCCGACCCTTGCCTGTGGCAACCAATTCGTTTTCTGTATCTATGTTTCTAGTTGTAAGTGAGGTCTTACGCTATTTATTTCTTTCTTTGACTCATTTCATTTAGCATAATGCCTGAAAGGTCCCTCTTCATTGTTGCAAATAGCAAGATTTCATTATTTTCTATGGTTGAATAATATTTCTCTGTGTGTGTGTGTATTTCACATTTTCTCTATGCATTCATCCATCGATGTATATTTAGGTTGTTTCCATCTCTTGGCTATTGTGAATAACGCAGCTGTGCACATGGTGATGCAGACCTCTTTTTGAAGTAGTCTTTTTGCTTTTCTTTGTCTAAATACATGGAAGAGAAATTGTTGGATTATATGGTAGTTCTATTTTTAATGTTTTAAGGAACCTGTTTTTAATAGTGATGACACCAATTTATATTCACACTAATGATGCACAAAGGTTCCATTTTCTCCAGAGCCTCACCAATACTTGTTATTTCTTGTCTTTTTGATGATAGCCATTCTAACAGGTGTAAGGTGATATCTCGTTGTGGTTTTGATTTGCATTTTCCGATGATTAGTGACGTTGGACATTTTTTCATTTCCTTATTTGTTATTTCTATGGCTTCTTTGAAAAACTGTCTATCCAGATCGTATGCCCATATTTTAATTGGATTTTTTTTGCTACTGAGTTGTATGAGTTTTGTATATATTTTGGATATTAACCCCTTATGAGATGTATGTTTTGCAAATAGCTTTGACCTTAGCTGTTCCATAAAAAATTGAGAATTATTTTCTCTAATTCTCTGAAAATGCAATTCGAATTTTGATAGAGATTGAGTTTATCTTGGGTCTCTCTATTCTGTTCCAATTCTGTCTTCTTTTATGCCAGTACTATACTGTTTTGATTATTATAGTTTTGTAAGATAAGATCATGGCATCCGGTCCCATCACTTCATGGCAGATAGATGGGGAAACAGTGGAAACAGTGGCTGACTTTATTTTTCTGGGCTCCAAAGTCACTGCAGATGGTGATTGCAGCCATGAAATTAAAAGATGCTTACTCCTTGGAAGGAAAGTTATGACCAACCTGGACAGCATACTAAAAAGCAGAGACATTACTTTGCCAACAAAGGTCCATCTAGTCAAGGCTATAGTTTTTCCAGTGCTCCTGTATGGATGTGAGAGTTGCACTATAAAGAAAGCTGAGCGCCAAAGAACTGATGCCTTTGAACTGTGGTGTTAGAAGACTCTTGAGAGTCTCTTGAACTGCAAGGAGATCCAACCAGTCCATCCTAAAGGAGATCAGTCCTGGGTGTTCATTGAAAGGACTGATGTAGAAGCTGAAACTCCAATACTTTGGCCGCCTGATGCAAAGAGCTGACTCCTTGGAAAAGACCCTGATCCTGGGAAAGATTGAGGGCAGGAGGAGAAGGGGATGACAGAGGATGAGATGGCTGCATTGCATCGCCGACTCAATGGCCATGGGTTTGGGTGGACTCCCAGAGTTGGTGATGGATAGGGAGGTCTGGCGTGCTGCGGTTCATGGGGTTGCAAAGAGTCGGACATGACTAAGCGACTGAACTGAACTGAATGTAAATTGAAATCAGAGAACTTGATGTCTCCAGTTTTAGTTTTCTTTTTCAAGATTGCTTTGACTACTTGGGGACTTCTGTGGTTCCATACACATTTTAGGATTGTGTGTTCTATTTTCATGAAAAATGTGATTAAAATTTTGATAGGGATTACATTGAATCTCTTGATTGCCTTGAGAACATGGATACTTTAACAGAAATAAACCCATACATGTATGGTCTACTAATTTACAACAAAGGATCTGAGAATATGCAGGATGGAAAGGACAGTCTCTTTAGTAAGTGGTACTGGAAAATTAGATACATGCAAAAGAATGAAGAAGACTATCTTAAACTATACCCAAAAATCAACTCAAAATGGATAAAATACTTGAATATAACACCTGAAACCATAAACCTGCCAGAATACAACAAAGCTGGTTAGCTTCTTCATGTGGGTATTACTAATGATGTTTTGGATCTGACACCAAAGCCAAAGGCAACAAAAGCAAAAATAAAGAAGTGGAGCTACACCAAACCTAAAAGCTTCCATACAGCAAAGGAAACCAACAGCAAAATGAAAAGGCAAACCTGCAGAATGGGAGAAAATATTTAGCTGTAAACTTGTCATGGATGCCCTTTATTGTGTTGAGATAAGTTCCTTCTGTCCCCAGGTTGTGGTGCATTTTTATCATGAACAGGTATTGATTTTTTTTCAAATTTTTTTTTCAAATTCAGATTGAATTTTTTCAGATTCTTTTTCTGAATTGTTTTAATTCAATTGGTATTGAATTCTTTCAGAACCTTTTTCAGATTGAATTTTTTCAAATTCAGTCATATTAAGATGGTCATATGATTTTTATCCTTCATTTTATTAATGCAGTATATCACATTGAATGTGTTAATCTTGACATGCTTATGAGACTTCAGTATATATCAACCTGGCATTCTAAGATAGGAGTTGAGGTTAAGTCATTTGGAAGTCATCAATAACATAGATAGCATGTTAAATCCAATGAACTGGCTGAGATCACCAAGGGGAAAAAAGTCACCTAGATGAGATCACCTTAGAGAAGTGGTGGAATCAGCAAATGAGATAAAAAGGATTGCTAGAAAGAAGACATGAAAAGAGGGGAGTGTGTGGTATTGTAGAATCCAGGAGAAGAAAGTGTTTCATGGAGAGAAGAGTGTTTAATATGGTTAATTATTAGTGATTAATCAGTTCAAGTAACATTAGTATTAAAAAGTAGCCTATGAAATGATAGTGGAATAAGGTCCCTGGGAAATCTTGACATTAGCAGTTATCACAGTGGCTTTACTAATAATACCTCTTCACTCTCTATACTATCCCACTTTGGCCAATATGTTATACACTCACTCTGCTTGATATTTGCTTTGGTGAGAGCAATTTCAGTGCTGTGTCATTTTTTGAAAGTGTTGCTCATTGGAATGGATTCCAGAGAGAATGGAAAGGCCTAGTAACTGCATTGTAACACTTGAAAAACCTATACTGAATCGTTTATATTCATGTGGATGAAAATCTATATCTCTTAGATGAAGCCACTTTTTAAATTAATTTTTAATATTAACTGGAGGCTAATTAAGTTACAGTATTGTGGGTTTTGGCATACATTGACATGCATCAGTCATAGGTGTACATGTGTCTCCCCATCCTGAACACCCCTCCCACCTCCCTCCCCACCCCCTCTGGGTTGTCCCAGAGCACCGGCTTCGAGTGGCCTGCTTTATGCATCAAACTTGTGCTGGTCATCTATTTTACATATGGCAATATACATGTTTCAATGCTGTTCTCCCAAATCGTCCCACCCTTGCCTTCTCCCACATAGTTCAAAAGTCTGTTCTTTACATATGTGTCTCTCTAAATTCAATATATATATGCACTAATATACTATTTTAGTGTTTCTTTTTCTGTCTTCACTCTGTATGATAGTCTCCAGTTCCATCCACCTCATTAGAACTGACTCAAATGTGTTCTTTTTTGCAGCTGAGTAATATTCCATTGTGTATATGTAAAACAGATTTCTTATCCATTCATCTGCCAGTGGACATCTGGGTTGCTTCCATGTCCTAGTTATTGTAAACAGTTCTGCAATAAACATTGGGGTGCACGTGTCTCTTTCAATTCTGGTTTCCTTGGTGTGTGTATGCACAGTGGGATTGCTGGGTCAAATGGCAGTTCTGTTTCCAGTTTTTAAAGGAATCTTCACACTGTTCTCCATAGTGGCTGTCCTAGTTTGCATTCCCACCAACAGTGTAAGAAGGTTCCCATTTCTCCATACCCTCTCCAGCATTTATTGTTTGTAGGCTTTTGATGGCAGCCATTCTGACTGGCAGGAGATGGTACCTCATTGTGGATTTTATTTGCCTTTCTCTGATAATGAGGGATGTTGAGCATCTTTTCATGTGTTTGTTAGCCATCTGTATGTCTTCTTTGGAGAAATGTCTGTTTAGTTCTTTGGCTTATTTTTTTATTGGTTTGTTTATTATTCTGGTATTGCGTTTTATGAACTGCTTGTATATTTTCAAAATTAATTCTTTGTCAGTTGTTTTGCTTGCTATTATTTTCTCCCATTCTGAAGGCTGCCTTTTCACCTTGCTTATAGTTTCCTTTGTTGTGCAAAAGCTTTTAAGTTTAATTAGGTCTCATTTGTTTATTTTTACTTTTATTTCCATTACTCTGGGACATCGGTCATAGAGGATCTTGCTGTGATTTATATCAGAGAGTTTCCTGTCTCTGTTTTCTTCTAAGAGTTTTATAGTTTCTAGTACTACATTTAGATCTTTGATCCATTTTGAGCTTATTTTTGTGTATGGTGTTAAAAAGTGTTCTAGTTTTATTCTTTTACAGGTGGTTGACCAGTTTTCCCAGCACCACTTGTTAAAGAGATTGTCTTTTCTACATTGTATATTTTTTCCTCCTTCATCAAAGATAAGGTATCCGTACGTGGGTGGATTTATCTCTGGGGTTTCTGTTTTGTTCCATTGATCTATGTTTCTGTCTTTGTGCTGGTACCATACCATCTTGATGACTGTAGCTTTGTAGTATAGTCTGAAGTCAGACAGATTGATTTCTCCAGTTCCATTCTTCTTTCTCAAGATTGCTTTGACTATTTGAGTTTTTTTTGTTTGTTTCCATACAAATTGTGAAGTTATTTGTTCTAGTTCTCTGAAAAATACCATTGGTAGCTTGATAGGGATTGCATTGAATCTATAGATTGTTTTCGGTAGTATACTCATTTTCACTATGTTGTTTCTTCCAATCCACGAACATGGTATATTTCTCGATCTATTTTTGTCATCTTTGATTTCTTTCATCAGTGTTTTATGGTTTTCTATATATAGGTTTTTTGTTTCTCTAGGTAAATTTATTCCTAAGTATTTTATTCTTTTCTTTGCAATGGTGAATGCGATTGTTTCCTTAATTTCTCTGAATTCTCATTGTTAGTGTATAGGAATGCAACAGATTTCTGTGTTTTAATTTTATATCTGCAACTTTACTATACTCACTGATTAGTTCTAGTAATTTTCTGGTGGAGTCTTTAGGGTTTTCTATGTAGAGGATCATGTTATCTGCAAGCAGTGAGAGCTTTAGTTCTTTTCCAATCCAGATGAAGCCACTCCTAACTGATTATGAATCTGTATATTAGTTTCCTCTTGTCACTGCCACAAATAATCACAAATTTAGTGGCTTAAAACAACACAAATTTATTAGAATTTTTTATACTATGGCACTTCCCTGATAGCTCAGTTGGTACAGAATCTGTCTGCAATGCAGGAGACACAAGTTTGATCCCTGTGTTGGGAAGATACCCGGGAGAAGAGAATGGCAACCACTTACAGTATTCTTGCCTGGAGAATCCCATGGACCCAGAGCCTGGTGAGCTACAGTCCATGAGGTAGCAAAGAGTTAGACATGACCGAGTGACTAAGCATGCAGACACACACACATTATCTTATGGTGTGAAAGTTCATCCTGGGTCTCACTGGGCTAAAAAAGCTGTCAGCGGGAATGCCTTCCTTCTGCAGGCTCTAAGGGACATACCATTTCCTTGCTTTTCCAGCTTTTAAAGGCTCCTCACCTTCCCTGGTTCATGGCCCCTTCCATCTTCAAAGATAACAAGGGCAAGTTGAGTCTTTTCTCTTATCACATCATTTTGACCTACTCTTCTGCCTCTCTCTCCTACTTTATAGGACTCCCACTTGGATTATATAGGGACCTATCTTAAGGCTAGCTGATCAGCAAACAATTTCATCTGCAACCTTAATTCTTCATTGCCATGTAATGTAACACATCCACATGTTCTAGGGATCAGGACATGGACATATTTGAGGGAATGTTTTTCTGGATGCTACTGTCTAACACCTTGGGATACAAACCTTAGAAGGGCATCCATTACCTGCAAGCAGACAATAAGAATGATACTGCATGGCTCTTCCAAGGAACCCTGAGGTCTCAAGTGGTTCCCTTCCTCCTTTGTTGACTGCACATGGGCCCCATCCTCTAGAAGCATTGTTGAAACTACCATTATGCTGGAAACAACATGGTAGGAAAGAAATAAGGACATACCTATGTTTCTGACTATAAAGGCAGATCTTTGTGTTCCTTGCATAACTTAGGGCACAGATGCCCATATTGATTGAATAAACCCTTTGAGTTCCCCTGAACAATGTCTCCTGCTCTCTAATAAGCTCACAAAGTAAAGGAGTCAGGCTTTGGAAAGCCACCCATGGCAGGCATGCATGCATGCTAAGTCACTTCAGCTGTGTTCGACTCTTTGTGACCTCATGGACTGTAGCCCACCAGGCTCCTCTGTCCATAGGATTCTCCAGGCAAGAAAACTGGGGTGGGTTTGCCATCCCTCCTCCAGGGGAACTTCCCAACTCAGGGACTGAACCCATATCTTATGTCTCCTGCATTGGCAGGCTCATTCTTTACCACTAAAACCACCTTGGAAGCCCATATTTTACCTATATTCTTATAATTTTCTATTAATAAAAATGAATTATATCCCTATCAATCTTGCCAGAGCAAAAAAGTACCTCACTTCTGTATCTAATATTTGCAGTTTTTGAATGCACATCCAATTTGACCAGTACAATAAACCTTTACAATGATCTTATTGGACTCATTTTAACATAGGAGAAATTTTAATGGAATGAAGGGTTTGTGTAAGCAGTGAGTAACTGGCAGAACTGGGAGTCAAAGAAAGTATCATCACTTCTAGTAGAGTTTTGAGATTTTGCACTTTGAAACCCCCAGCCAGATCAGCCAGGGATTTCTTCCTTTTTAATCATCATTATTATCGGTCTTCTAATATTTATAAATGCTGGAAAGCATTTGGGAAGAAAAAGAAATCTTTCTCTTCCTCCTCTTTGCCTGATGAACAATAGCTGTCCACCTCCTGGCAGTCTGCCTGTCACCAATAGGACAGGTAAATAATTAATTTTCCATTTGTGAAATAAGCAGTTGAACACTTAAAATAGAGATATTAACTGTACAACATATAGAAACACTACAGAGAATCAGCCTCCATATTATAAAAATATGTAAAACTGCAAAAGTAGTAATTATACATGAACAGTAAAATTGGCTCTTCTAATAACAAAGGGGAAAATAGAAACAAAAAAACATACTTGTGGATCTCTTCAAAATAAAGTTAAAATTAAGAGTTACCTTTACATAGTTTTGATATATCTTTATAAAGTATATGGTTAGGTGGCGAAAAAGTGGAAAATACTTTGTCACTAAAAATGACATTTGAATACTCACAAACTAGAAGAAATAAGAAGTGACCAACATGCAAAGCATGTTCGTGCCCTCAATGTTTGTGTCTGTTTAGACACAATTCATGCTTCTCAGGGTTGTGGTCCTTCCCTTGAAACTCAGTTCTACAATTTTCATCTACCTACCGGCTAGTAGTTTCCATGCATGGATGTCTTACCATAATCTCAAGTTCAATGTATTTAAGCCTGACCTCATCTTGGCCCATGGGGCCAATGGTCTCTTTGGATATTTATTCTCATCAGGGCTTGAACCTATCTAACCATGTATGACTCCTCCCTGAACTTCCCTTGCCTAATTGGGTCTTAATTTCTACCAGGTTCTGTGGATTATTTCTAGTATCTTTTCCTTCCTGTCTGTTAAGTATGGATTTCAACTTTATCTAATCTGCCAAACCTTGTCAATCATCTGTAACTCTCTTACTTCACAATCTCCCCCTTGCATCCATATCTTCCTTAGGGTGTGTCTTTAAATTATGCAATTCAGTCATTTTACCTCCTCTTCCTTCTTATCCATTGCTCTTTCTCTGTTTCATAGGTGATGTCCACTAAAAAAAGATGTACAACTTGAGAGTTGTGAGTTAAGTTTTATTTGGGGGCAAAATGATGACTGCAGCCCGGGAGGGAGCATCTCTGAGAGACTGCTCCAAAGTGGCAGTGGGGGAAAGCCAATATATAAGGTTTTGGTGAAGGGGGAGTTCAATACCATGAAGCTCTCACTTTACAAAAGTTTTTTGTTAGTCATGAGGGTCTGATGTCACCATGAAGGGATTTAGTGCTTCTCTAGATATGAGGAGATGCAAGGATTGAGATCATAAAATCTGTTCCTAAAAGCATCCAACTATCTAAAGACTTGTCCCACCAGATTCCCTGGAGCACAGAGCGCCTCACTCCACCCTGAACTCTGTCAAGGGTTGTTGAAGGTCACCAGCTATAGCAGCATGGGGTTCAGTCTCCATAGAGGTAGATGGCAAATGCCTTTGTTGTTCAGTTGGCAATGTTCTTGGTAAGTGCCAATTTGTAGTTGACAGTGAATAGGTAATAATCTGCATACCTCTAACATCTAGACAAACATTCTCCATAATAATGACTGGCTTTACACTAAATGACATATTTCAGAACTTGAACGATAAGTTGAAGGAAGTAGCCTCAGCAAAAGTTCTATATATCAATGTTATTTAACTTGTTTTTGCTATAGGATATGCATGAACATGATTTAAAAATAAAAAGGATAAAGTCAATTAAAATGAACTGTTCATATCCTTGCCATCCCTTATACATGTGTATTTATGTCTGTGTGAAATTTCAAGTATTTACAGTCTTCTTACCGTGAGAGAGACTGAGCATCTTTACACATACTTAAGAACAAGTAGGATTTATTTTTCTCGGAGATTTTCATGTTTCCCAGTTTTTGTCAGTTGGAGTAGTATTTTTTCTTACCAGTTTGTGGGAATTATTTATATTATACAGTAAATGCATTAACCATTTTTTGGTAACATAGAATCCAAATAATTTTCAGGTTGCTCTTTGTCTTTTAAATTTGTGATATTTTTCTCCATGTGAAATGTTAGTATTTTATGTTGTTTGAAATTCTTCAATCTTGTATTTGATGACTTTTTGTCAGCAGGGGGAGGTCATATTTGTAGATGACTGCTATTGAAAGGGCACTTCAGAAAGATTCTCCCATGGTTTCTTCTAGTTCTCTTTTTTAAACTTTGATCCTACTAAAACTGGTGCAAATTGGATTAAGAACAATTCTAATAATTTTTCCCCTAAAAGCTACCCAGTTGTTGAAACCATTTATTGATTATTCCTTGTTTATCATAATCTAAATGTATGTCTCCTCTAAGAATAAGAGTTTTCAAGAAACTCCCAAAGATATTTTTCTTGTATTTGATTGGATTATCTCACATCCTAATGCCTAAACCTGTAAGGGGAAATGGAACATACTACCATGACTAGTTTAAACTAATCAAAAGTCAGCCATCCTAGAATTATACAGGATGATGGAATAGGATGATTCCTGAATCAAAGCAGGTTCACTTAGGAAGTAGAGAAGTAGTTCAGATAAAGATATGCACTTGATACTCCAAAAGCAGGGAAGCAGTCAAACTGAAACTACATCTACCCACAGGAGCATCACTTCTTGAGAAGGAAAGGTTTGAATGCTAGTTGAGTGTAGAGGAGAGAGCCTGAAGTCTGGTATCAGAGAGACTTAGTGGTATGTTCCAGCTCTGACGCTTCCTAGCTGTGTGGTCTTCACAGTTTCTTGCCCTTTCTGGGCTGCAGTTCCTTGTACCTGTCATGATATCATAGTTATCTCTAACTCATAGAGCTGTTAGGAGGATTAAGTAAATTGAAGTATATAAAGAACCTTCCAGGGAATAAGCACCATGTAGGTTCTCAAAACTGGTGCCAGTATCATGATTACTCCCTTAAGCACATCAGGTGTTAACTGAAATTTTGTGGTTTGACCTGAGGACTCTATTAGATTTTTATCGGTTCTTCTATGGGAGGATAGAATCTAGGTTCCAAATTGATTTATAAACAAACTTTTGAATCAAAACTGGTGTAGAGTTTGGCAATTTCCTGAGGTAATATACTGGATACAGAATTCTAAGGTAAAGGATGTACTTTCTAGTTCTAAGGTTGCTGAGGAATAGTCTTGGAACCATGCAATGTGGAATATAGTGTTGCTTCCTTCTAAAGCAGAAAAAGCACTTGTAGATGATTTTAGACCCAATGTTCCTGTTAGGAGGAGGTAGGGGCAGGGATCCTTCATTCTGTCTCTGTCACTGGCCCCTCCCAACACGACGTGTCCCTCAGACTGAACGCAGATGGTGCAGAAGAATTGGCAAACAGAGGGTGCAAAGCCAGCCAGTGGGGAGCTCTCCTTAGATTAAAAGCACTATTGATCTGCTTCGTGGAAGCTTTTATACTTTCTGATGTGACTGAGCAAGTGACCTAGAAAGAGAATTGTCAGGTTTGAGCTCCACTCTAAAGATCGGTGCACTGAAAATTTCCAAGCAGAATTTTGAAACTAGAGGGAACATCAGAAAGAATATAGATAATAATATGACTTTGAACAGATACAGTCTTACCCTTCGATTTTTTTAATCTATAAAATAGAAAAAGGGAAAAAGAAACCCACCTGTAAAATAGGAAAAGGGACAAAGAAACCCACCTGGCTAAGTTATACCATATGAACTGTTTTTTAATTTTTCACTTTCAGGTATACAAAAATCTTATATTTAGAGTCAGATTTTTGATCA
Source organism: Antilocapra americana (assembly GCA_007570785.1). Taxonomy (NCBI): domain Eukaryota; kingdom Metazoa; phylum Chordata; class Mammalia; order Artiodactyla; family Antilocapridae; genus Antilocapra; species Antilocapra americana. Next base: position 27,399 of record ML662917.1, read on the forward strand.
GACATCCTAAAATTAAAGATAAAGATTTTTTATTTTATTTTTTAAATTGGATTACTAGAGTGTAACTACTTTACAATACTGTGTTAGTTTCTCCTGTACAGCAAAGTGAATCAGCTATATGTATAGATTTTATTCATTTATTCAGTGATTATGTAATTGAGCTGAGACTATATACTAGAATTCTTCTAGTTCTTGGAAGTCTTTCTGAGAACAACATAGAAATGCCTTCATGAAGCTTAATTTATAAATGGGAAAGTAGACCAAACTGTTTTAAATCAAAGGAAAATGACTCTAAGTCATTTTAGTCACTGTGAAATGAAGAAATAAAAGCTGATTTTCTTAATGGAATGTTTAGGGTTAAAGGAGTATTCTCTAGCTGAAAGTATCAATTGAATCTTCCCTTCAGCTGAGAAGTGGAAGGCAGGAGGAAGCCAATCCTCTTAAAACTCCAACTCTACTATTTTAATATCTCTCTATGGGACTTGATATATCATTTTCTGTCTATGACCTGAATTTCTCATCTCTAAAATAGAGATGATTTCTGCTTTACATGGTGGGTAAAGTACTTAGTACACTGTATGTATGAAAACAGCCTTCACTCACTCTTTTACACAATAAGCACTACATAATTCTTTAAGGATGAAGAAATGTTTCTAATAATGCAAGTCAACTTCCCGACTTCCCTGAAATATTTATAAACTATGATTTAAACTTAAAAACAATGTAAATCCAAAAATGTACTATCAAATTCCTGTGTTTTTTTTTTTGTTTGTTTGTTTGCTTTTGGCAAAGATAACTGGCCTTTCTGGGGAAGATGATAGTTTAACCATGTGCTGGAAACTGACTTTTCCCATCTCTCTTTTGATGCCAGAAATAGTTCCAGGTGTAACTGTAGATGATTAAAAGTAAAAGCTGGAGTAAAACAAAATTCTGCAAAACAAGGGTGTCTGAAAGTTCCCATTTATTTCATATTCATTACATTTTGTGGTCCTAGTGACTTTATAAAGTTTGAAAAAATTATTGGATGGAACAAAGCTAATCTGTTTATATAATAATTTTTTTACAAAGGCAGATAGCTTATCTGAAATCATTAATAGATTTTTTTTCAAATCTCTTCATAAAGACTGGAAGTAGTATGGCTTCTTTAGCTTATTTTTGGCCTCTTAAAGAATGTTAAGAGAAGGGATAGGCTACCCACTTCAGTATTCTTGGGCTTCCATTGTGGCTCAGCTGGTAAAGAATCCACCTGCAATGTGGGAGACCTGGGTTTGATCCCTAGGTTGGGAAGATCCCCTGGAGAAGGGAAAGGCTACCCACTCAAGTATTCTGGCCTGGAGAATTCCATGGACTGTATAGTCCATGGGATCACAAGGAGTTAGACATGACTGAATGACTTTCAAGTGAGTCTTTGCTGTGACTCAGTCTGTGAAGAGTCTGCCTGCAATGCAGTAGACCCATGTTCAATCTCTGGGTCAGGAAGACCCCCTGGAGATGGAAATGGAAACCCACTCCGGTATTCTTGCCTGGAGAATTCAATGGACAGAGGAGCCTGGTGGGCTATAACCCATGGAGTCACAAAGGGTCCGACATGACTGAGTGATTAACACACACACAAACAATGTTAATGCCAAACATTTGTTTCAAAACTCTTTTTGCAAATGAAATAAATCTCTGAGGAAGCATGATGTCATAAGTGTTATGTGTAAAATTCTGATTCATCTTAGTTGCTCTGTGCTATACATGTTCTTCTCACTCACCTGTGAAGTATAATCATGCATATCTTGTTCTGTAGTTATCATTGCCACGTAGCAAATCACCTCAAATTTTAAGAGCATATAAAAATAGTAGTCATTTTTTGGTCATTATCTCTCACTCTTCTTGGGGTTAACTGGATTTGGGAATTCTCATTCAGTTGCAGCAAGACAGTAACAGAGGCTGGAGTCGTCTCAACGGCTCCTTCATTCACCCGTCTGGGGGCTCTGCTGGCACTCTAGCCGGTTAGTTGGTTGGACATACCTATGGACATTCTTCCCATGTAATTTGTGTTCTCTCAAAAAACGCTGGCTAGGTTCTAAGAGCAAGTGACCCAAAGAGTACCAAGCAGAAGCTGCACTGCCTTTTGTAGCTTATTCTTGAAAGTCACATAGTGTAATTTGTTCCATGGTCACAGATCTACCCATATTCAAGGGGAGGTAACACAGACCCGATTCTTGATGGGGATGTGTGATTGTTATATTGTAAGAGGAGTTTGGTTGAATGAGAGATCTTGTTGTACTCATCTTGAAAAATGCAGTCTGCCACAATTTACAAGATTCTTATGAGAGATGGTACTCAACCGAGAAAAGGAGCTAGCATGCTGCCTAACAGGTGTTCAGCAATGAGTATTTTACTTATTGGTGACTGTACTCAATTTAAGTAAGCTTGTACAAATCTTCAAGTTATATTTGAAGTTATTCAATTCCTGATTAACTAAGAAGTTTGAGAGTGTTTTTGTCTATGGTTGTCACAGAGGTTAAGTTCTACAGTGGAGATCAATCAGTTGCTTTCCATCCTAAATGAATGAAATTTCAAATTCGCCTGGGAAGAATTTATGTTATGTAATTTGAAAGGTACTATAGGTGAAAAAACTGAAATCCAGAGATGTTAAGTCATTCAGATTAGCACATGGTATCTTGAAATATGCTGAATGTGATTTCTGTTCTAGGGTTTTAAATTCTTTAAGCAAGTTCACCTCACTTTACCATTTTCTCTAGAACAGTCTGTAGTTTCTACATTTATTAAACAATATGATTTCCTGTTTTTCATTGATTGTATATAACAATGTATTTGTCATACAGTGTTTTAAGAAATATTCCTTAAACATTTTAACCCTACCTTTTAATGAAACCACACTCAAAATGTAATGTCAAAATTAAAATAGATAATAACCTTGGTTTTAACCTTGTTTTATATGGATATATTTCTTAAAATAGATACACATGTGTAATTATGATTCCTACTATAAAATCCACCAGAACATGTCATTACATATTAGGTTCTGGTCTTTACCTATAAATAATATCAGCACCAAAATTAAATAATACTAAGTTAATCAAACATAAATGAACTGAACTTGCAAGGCAACATAAGTAAATGTGTGATAAACAGGGATACATTCAGTGTCATGGGGTCCACACCTACTGAAAATGTTTTATTTTTAACTGGAATGTTCTTAATCTTGCATATGTAAAGTAAAAGATAAATTCTTTTGAAGGGATATCTTATATGATAGTAATTAATGTAGATTAACTGTGAAAGTAGCATGCAGTTAGTATTTAAAGTATTTTGAGTCATGGAAAACTTGCGGTAAGAATGCAGCCATTTTTTAAGAACTATGGAAATATTATAAATTAAACTCTTGGAGAAAGAAATCATCTTTGAAAGGATTGATAATGAATTGACAGTATTGTTATGTGATTTTACTTCCAGATTGTCCGCCTGCTGTTGAGTTACAGAAAGTCATGGGCCTCTTTTACGTATATCAAATCCAGATTTGAAAGATTAGCATTTTAACTATTTCTGTTAGTTCAGTTATTCATGGTATAACGATGTCTATGATGGTACATTTAAGAATAGGGACACTTCACAATAAAATTGACTTACAGTGAACATTTATGAATGTGTTTACTAAGTTTTTCTTGGATCTCAAGTTCATTTAAAATCTTAGTACATTGTATCTTCATTATAACATGTCCCAAGGAAACTTTTGGCTGAAAGATTAGCATTATAAAAAGAGGGCTTTAATTAGAGAATTCTACACTGTGGGTCAGATTGCTAAATCAAGTGGCAATTATCTGCTTCCTGAGATATGTAGTTCCCTTTCTGAAACATTAAAATTTACTTTATAATACCTCAAAAAGTCATTTCAAGAGAAATTTTGGATCATTAATGGAATTAGAAATAAGATGTGCCCATGGATTTCTCTGCTTCTATTTCATCATTTAATTTTCATGTGAACCAGGCAATTAAAGGTTTTTTAACTACTTGGTCCTCAAATTGTTCAGTAACAAGTATGCTAGAAGCACTGCAGTATTACTATGAATTTACTAATTGCTCATTGACCAGTTGATCCTAGAAGCCAGAATGAATGTGAAAGAAAATGTTTACTAGATTTTTAAAATTTTACTATTTCTATTGCTTCATATTCTAGGATTATAGTAGTTATTTATTGAGTGACTAAAGGTATTTAGTAAGGCAGTTCTTGTTGTATCATGTATTGGTTAGAATTTATACATGAAAAATCATAGAGAATATAGAAAGTCAATGAGTTAGGAAGTTATTTATAACATTTATACATAATTTTAATAGCTTTCACATATAGGCAAAAGTAGTAAATCAATAAGAAAAAGCAAAACATATCAGTAGGAAAATTCACAAAAATCATGATCCAAGAAATGACAAAAGGAAAAACAAGTCAACATATCAGTATATGAAAAGACATTCTACCTAACTAGCAATGAAAGACATGATTTTTACTTTTTTTTATTTGGCATATCACTTTTATTTATTTATTTTTTTAAGAGGAACATCTCCTTTATTTTTTTATTTTTAATTTTTTTCTTTACATTATGGTATTGGTTTTGCCATACATTGACATGAATCCGCCATGGGTATACATGTGTTCCCCTTCCAAAACCCCCCTCCCACCTCCCTCCTGATTCCATCTCTCTGGGTCATCCCAGTGCACCAGCCCTGAGCACCCTGTATCAAGCATCAAACCTGGACTGGTGATTGATTTCACATATGATAATTTCGATGTTTCAATGCCATTCTCCCATATCATCCCACGCTTGCCCTCTCCCGTAGAGTCCAAACGACTGTTCTATCTGCGTCTCTTTTGCTGTCTCGCATACAGGGTTATTGTTACCATCTTTCTAAATTCCATGTATATGCCTTAGTATACTGTATTGTTGTTTTTCCTTCTGGCTTATTTCACTCTGTATAATAGGCACCAGTTTCATCCACCTCAGTAGAACTGATTCAAATATATTCTTTTTAATGGCTGAGTAATATTCCATTGGGTATATGTACCACAGCTTTCTTATCCATTTGTCTGCTGATGGACATCTGGGTTGCTTCCATGTCCTGGCTATTGTAAACAGTGCTGCAATGAACATTGGGGTACATGTGTCTCTTTCAATTCTGGTTTCCTCGGTGTATATGCCCAACAGTAGGATTGCTGGGTCATATGGCAGGTCTGTTTGCAGCTTTTTAAGGAACCTCCACACTGTTTTCCATAGTGGCTGTACTAGTTTGCATTCCCACCAACAGTGTAAGAGGGTTCCCTTTTCTCCACATCCTCTCCAGCATTTATTACTTGTAGATTTTTGGATTACAGCCATTCTGACTGGTGTAAAGTGATATCTTATTGTGGTTTTGATTTGCATTTCTCTGATAATGAGTGATGTTGAGCATCTTTTCATGTGTTTGTCAGCCATTTTTATGTCTTCTTTGGAGAAATGTCTGTTAAGTTCTTTGGCCCACTTTTTGATTGGGTTGTTTATTTTTCTAGAATGGAGCTGCAGGAGTTGCTTGTATATTTTTGAGATTAATTGTTTGTCTGTTGCTTCATTGGCTATTATTTTCTCGCATTCTGAAGGCTGTCTTTTCACCTTGCTTATACTTTCCTTTGTTGTGCAGAAGCTTTTAATTTTAATTAGGTCCCATTTGTTTATTCGTGCTTTTATTTCCAATATGCTGGGAGGTGGGTCATGTAGGATCCCGCTTTGGTTTATGGCAGAGAGTGTTTTGCCTATGTTATCCTCTAGGAGTTTTATAGTTTCTGGTCTTATGCTTAGATCTTTCATCCATTTTGAGTTTATCTTTGTGTATGGTGTCAGAAAGTGTTCTAGTTTCATTCTTTTACAAGTGGCTGTCCAGTTTTCCCAGCACCACTTGTTGAAGAGATTGTCTTTTCTCCATTGTATATTCTTGCCTCCTTTGTCAAAGATAAGGTGTCCATAGATGTGTGGATTTATTTCTGGGCTTTCTATTTTGTTCCATTGATCTATATTTCTGTCTTTGTGCCAGGACCATACTGTCTTAATGACTGTGGATTTGTAGTATAGCCTAAAGTCAGGTAGGTTGATTCCACCAGTTCCATTCTTCTTTCTCAAGATTGCTTTGGCTATACGAGGTTTTTTGTATTTCCATACAAATTGAGAAATTATTTGTTCTAATTCTTTGAAAAAGACCTCTGGTAGCTTGATAGGAATTGCATTGAATCTATAGATTGCTCTGCGTATTATACTCATTTTCACTATATTGATTCTTCCAATCCACGAACATGGCACATTTCTCCATCTGTTTGTGTCCTCTTTGATTTCTTTCATCAGTGTTTTATAGTTTTCTATATACAAGTCTTTTGTTTCTTTAGGTAGAAATACTCCTAAGTATTTTATTCTTTTTGTTTCGATGGTGAATGGAATTGTTTCCTTAATTTTTCTTTCTGATTTCTCATTGTTAGTGTATAGGAATGCCAGAGATTTCTGTGTTTTGATTTTGCAAATCAATCAATGAAATATACCACATTAACAAATTGAAAAATAAAAATCACATGATTATCTCAATAGATGCAGAGAAAGCCTCTGACTAAATTCAACATCCATTTATGATAAAAACCCCCCAAAAAGCAGGAATAGAAGGAACATACCTCAACATATTAAAAGCTATATATGACAAACCCACAGCAAACATTATCCTCAATGTTGAAAAACTGAAAGCATTTCCCCTGAAGTCAGGAACAAGACAAGGGTACCCACTCTCACCACTACTTTTCAACATAGTTTTGGAAGTCTTGGCCACAGCAATCAGAGCAGATAAAAAATCAAAGAAATCCAGATTGGAAAAGAAGAAGTAAAACTCTCTCTGTTTCCAGATGACATGATCCTCTATATTGAAAACCCTAAAGACTCTACTAGAAAATTACTAGAGCTAATCAGTGAATATAGCAAAGTTTCAGGATACAAAATCAACACACAGAAATCTTTCAGTTTTTAGTGTGCAGATTTTTTACCTTCTTAGATACATTTATTCCTCAGTACTTTATTGTTTTTGATGCTATTGTAAATTAAATTGTTTGCTTGACTTTTCTTTCTGCTAGTTCATTATTAGTGTATAGAAGGAACAGATTTTGTATATTTATTTCATATCATGCAACTTTACAGAACATATTAGTTCTAACAATATTTTTTGGTGGTGTCTTTAGAGTTTTCTATGTATAATATCAGGTAATGTACTAATAGTGACAGTCTTACTACTTCTTTTCAATTTGAATGCCTTTTATTTCTTCTTCTAGCCTAGTTGTTCTGGCTAGGACTTTCAGTACTTGTTGAATAACAGTGGGTACTCTAGGCATCCTAATCTTCTTCCTGATCTTAGGACTCAGGATGATTTTAGCTTGTCATATATGGCCTTTATCATAGGGAAGACCTGAATATCTATCAGTATGGTATTGGTGAAGTTTATGGTAAATATATTTAATGCAGTATCAGGAAACTTTTAAAATCCATACTGTAACACTATATTTATTGTCATGTTGTAAAGATAGACCTGGTATACGATTAGGTAAAAGAGAAATTTGCAAATAGTCAATGAAATATATTTACACACTCTATATTCTATACATTATATATATTTATATGTTTGTGCATGTTTATACATATACAACTATACATTTGTTGTTTAGTCGCCTAGTCACATGTGGGAACACTTGAAAGTATATTCATATTACATGTCTCAAATGTAGAAATCTGGAAGCTAGCATGAACAGTGTTTATGACTGCTACAAGGTCTATGCAATGATTTTCACAAACATCAAAAGACACAATTAAATAGGTAATAAAAACATAGCTATACCTTCAAGAAATAGGTTTAGTCATGTTAATTCTTCAAATATAAAACATTAAGTTATGAAACTAAAAATATAGTCATTTAATGGCTAAAATTCATCAGAGTATATTCATGATTTTTAACTAGTACTTAACTTTCTAATAGAAATACTCAGACTTTTAATAGAATGTTTTGGAGGATGACGAGCTCTCTGTTGGATAAAGTGTTTAAGCCCAGACCAGATTATGAGACTGGCTTAAAAGCAAATCAGTCATTGAACATTTGGTTCATTAACCTCTTCATGTGCAGGTGACTATATAGCTCTTCAAGATGACTTTTGGCTTTGTAGTAAGCCTGTAATCCATGATCCTAGCTTATGATTCTTATTGGACAGTGGTTACTATTCAGAGATGAGTGACAATGAGCCAAGCATGGGGTACATATATAGCTACATTGTTGCCCTTAAGGAATTTGCAAATTGAGTAAGTAGAGAAGATGTTTGGAGTAGCTGTCATCCTGAAATAAATTTGCTTTACATGCAGAATAAAATACAAAATCCCCACATGGTCTGTTCCCTACATAGCCTACCTTTTTTCCTACCTCTCTCCTTGTAACTCAGCTCCAGACGCACTGGCCTACTAGCTTTGTTGCTGCTGCTTTTTAAATTTGAGTTTAGTTGTTTGAAACTGCTGTGTTAGTTTCTGCTGAACAGCAAAGTGAATCAGCCACATACATACATATATCCCCTCTTGGTCACCACAGAGCACTGAGGAGAGTTCCCTGTGGTATACAGTAGGTTCTCATTAGCTATCTATTTTATATACAGTATTGTATATATGTCAATTTCAATCTCAGTCTCACAGTCCATCCCAACCCCTTCTCCCCACGTGGCACCCATGTTTGTTCTCTGTGTCTGGGTCTCTATTCCTGCCCTGCAGATAGATTTATCGGTACCATTTTTCCAGACTGCACATATATGTGTTAATATACGATGTTTGCTTTTCTCTTTCTGACTTATTTCACTCTGTATGACATTTTCTAGATACATCCACATCTGTACAAATGACATAATTTCTTTCCTTTTTTATAGCTGAGTAATATTCCATTGTATATATCTGCCACATCTTCTTTATCCATTCCTCTGTTGATGTACATTTAGGTTGCTTTCATGCTGTGCCCATTATAAATATTGCTGCAATGAATATGGAGTGCATGTATCTTTTATAATTCTGGTTTTCTCTGGATGTATGCCCAGAAGTGGGATCGCTGGGTCATATGGAAGTTCTACATTTCGTTTTTTATAAAACCTCTGTATTGATATCCTTAGTAGTTTTATCAATTTACATTCCTACCAACAGTGTAGGAGGGTTCCCTTTTCTTCACATCCTCTGCAGCGTTTATTGTTTGCAGATTTTTTGATGATGACCATTCTGACCAGTGTGAGGTGATACCTCATTGTGGTTTTGATTTGCGTTTCTTTAATGATTAGTGTCATTGAACATCTGTTCATCTGCCTCTAGCTTTGCTTCTAATGTACAGACCATACTTTCAACTCAGTGATTTTACAGACATGTTTCCCTCTTCCTGGAAGGCTCTTTGCCAGTTACTTACATGGTTTGCTTCCTACCCTTATTCAGGCATCAGTGAGGACTTTTCTGACTGTTTAACAGACCATCAAAATCACTCCTTTCCTCTTTTGATAGTTTTATATTTTTTCCTAGTAGCATGTATTACGATAAAAAACTCTATATATTCATTTATAGGTAATTTTCCCCTAATGAGTGGAAACTCCAAGATAGAAGAGATACAATGTCTAGGACACCTAGTAGGTCCTCAAAACATATTGATGCAATAAATGAAAGAATGAGAGGATAGTATATTATATTTATGTGAACAGTCATTCTATTATAGTCCACATTCTAGGACAGAATTGCTGCTGCTGCTGCTAAGTCGCTTCAGTCATGTCTGACTCTGTGCGACCCCATAGATGGCAGCCCACCAGGCTCCTCTGTCCCTGGGATTCTCCAGGCAAAAACACTGGAGCGGGTTGCCATTTCCTTCTCAAATGCATGAAAGTGAAAAGTGAAAGTGAAGTCGCTCAGTCATGTCCGACCCTTTGCGACCTCATGGACAGCAGCCTACTTGGCTCCTGTGTCCATGGGATTTTCCAGGCAAGAGTACTGGAGTGGGCTGCCATTCATTGCCTTCTCCAAGGACAGAATTGAGGGAGTGTCATTACTGTAGGGGAGCAGCTCTCCAGGTGCAATGTGTTAGTGCCACTCTCATGACCCTAATATCCCTAAATTATTCCTACTTGTAGACCTACATCCTACAGTCTGAACCCTGCAGTGACAGAGGTTGGCATCTTCTTCCTTTTTTACTGTGAATTATGAATTCTATCCACCATACTTGAACAGAGTATCTACATATAAAAGAAAAAGGACGTAGCAGGTTAAATGACATTTTCAACATGTCATTGATTTTCTAAGGTAACATCAAGGATTGGGGAGGGGGTGAAACTACTGGTTCATGAGGTACATCACAGGCCTGTTTGATGGGGTGCAAGGATCTGTAATTTATCCACCCACCCTGCAGGGATCCCTGAAAAGGTACTTGGGCCTGTTTTGATAGAGTAAATTCATCTTAAAAAGGACTTCATAGGGTTAGATAAGTGATGGGAAGAAACTATTTTAAGTGGAGCATGACTTTAATAAACAATGTTACTATAGCCAAGGGGGTAAACCTGTATTCAATAGATAAAAGAAATGGATAGCTCTGGGATCTTTGCTGCCCTATGAAGCTTTATTACTTCAGTAGGAATAAGAATGAGTAGAGAGAAAAATTACCATTTATTGGCTGAGGGTGGAAAAGATGTAGAGAAGAATTGGTGAAAAGTGATGTAGAATGTAACTAAGAACTAAGTAAACCCAGAGGAGAAACTATAAGTAGATAAGTAGATAATGAACTTAGAAACGACTCCCTTCAGTTATGAGAGTTTTGCATAGCCTGTTGTCAACACCTTCTACAGCTATATGTGTATATGTGTGTGTGTATGTTTGTGTGCATGTGTGTTTGTGTGTGTGTGTGTGTGTGTGTGTGTGTGTGTGTATGTGATGGCAGGGACTGGGTTGTGACCATAATGTTTAGGTTCAGAATGAAATTTCTAATGCATTTTGAAAATGTCACATCATTGGCTTGTGTGAAGTTTTAACAAAAATTTTAATAGCAAATATATGATCACTTGGGTTTCCCAGATGGCGCTAGTGGTAAAGAACTCACCTGCCACTGCAGAAGACATAAAAGACACCAGTTTGATCCCTGGGTCCAAAAGATCCCCTGGAGGAGGAAATAACAACTCACTCCAGTATTCTTTTTTTTTTAACTTTATTTATTTTAATTGGAGGATAACTATTTTACACTATTATCATGGTTTTTGCCATACATCAGTGTGAATCAGCCATAGACATATATGTGTCCCCTCTGTCCTGAAACTCCTTCCACCTCCCTCCCCACCCCTTCTCTCCAGGTTGTCACAGAACACCACCTTTGGGTACCCTGCATCATACATCAAACTTGTACTGGTTATCTATTTATCTATATCTAAATATATACATGTATGGTAATATATATATTTCAATGCTGTTCTCTCAAAGCAAAGGAGACACAGACATAAAGAACAGACTTTTGGACCCAGTGGGAGAAGAAAAGGGTGGAATGATTTGAGAGAATACACTTCAGTATTCTTTCCTGGAGAATCCCATGGACAGAGGAGCCTGGCGGGCTATAGTCCCTAGGGTTGCAGAGTCAGATAGGACTGAAGTGACTTAGCACACATGCATATGATCCTGTTAATATATTTTACTTTAACAATTTGAGATGTAATACCTAAGTTTAAGTGAAAGGAGTCCCATTCTCAGTTAAAATCTAGGAAATATGTGGCGCTTTCTCACCTTTTCATAAAAGGACATTTTAATAGTGCCCCAAAGTAGATAAGTCATTTACGACAAAAATGCCTTTGCTTTGGTGAAACTTACTCAGTTCACTGACTGAAGGATTATTTGCGAGAGCAATTCTTTTTCAGTTAGAGAAAAAGTTCAGACCTTTAACAAAACTAACATTTGAAATATCAATTTCAGTTCTATTATAATTTCTTAGTGATATTTTTAAATGTTAAAGTATCCCTTAAGTAATAGGAAAAATAAATTCCATAAGAAGTGAAGAAATGAGCTCTTTTTAGTATTATGGATAGAAAAGTTAGGTGTATATAATTCTGGGAATTTCCAAAATGCAGCATTTTCTTCTGGAGCAGCACCATTTTGATTTTCTTATACAAATTAAAATCCATTAAAAAATCAGAAAGATATTTTCCTGTGGCAGAGTTGAAATCTATTTAGTCTGTTAGCATGACAGAAAGATTTTTCTATTAAAAGAATGAATGATAAGGTTGAAGCTAAGTGTATTGTTTTTTCCCTAATGGTTGATTAGTTTGTGATCTATCATAGCCATTATTCAAATGAAACAGGCATATTTAATTGACATTAGGTTATACCTTAATTTTCCTAAAGTGAAGGATAAAATAGCAAAGGAAAATCTATGTGAAAATACATAAAAGTCCTGGCCGCTGGGATTGATTATGGCTAGGAAATGTTTTAAAAAGTTTCCCCCAATATAGATAGTTGAAAAAAATTCTCCAGACTCTACAGTGTATGCTCAGATAAGACTTTTATTCAAAGGCAAGTGATGTGATGAGGGCAAGGGAGAAAGAGTACAGCAAACATCCAAAATTGACAAGCCATGGAAGTCCAAGAGCCATTCAGAGCTGAAGCTTCGAAGGACCTGAGTGACGAAATCAGCTTTGGCAGAGCTCAAAGAGTTCTCAGGGGAGTGCCTTTAAAGCCTGCCATGTCAAATTGGTCAGGCGAGTTGCCAAGAATCAGTAAAGAAACTGACCCTAGGGATCATCACACAAGTTTGGGATCTTAAAAAGCACACCTTCAATCCCACTACCCTTACCTAAGCCAATAGTCAAAATGCATCCCCAGAGGTAAAGACAGTTTTTTCTGGCATAGCCATAAAGCCATTCTATCTCGATATGTATCATGTTGTCCTTTTTGATGTTCTTACTAGAGAGCATGTGTGTCAGGATGTATCTGGTAGCAGAGTGTTGGGATTGCAATGCCAAGTGTCATTAATAGTCAGGTCACCTACTTATGACAGTGTCACTGCCGAGAGGAAGGAGTACCTGTCTTATGTTTCGGCTACTATTTCACTAACATGGAATTCTTTAAAATTCTATGAAGTTTAGCAACTTAAATTTCATGGTTTTATGTGTGAATCATACGAAATACTATAGCTACCTTTTTAGGAGTACAGAAAGGCAGAAAGAAATGAACATTCATGATTTAACAACATTTGTGGGGGCAATTTCAGATCCAGTTTGCTGTGGGAAGAGGGTGAAAGAGAAATGATAAATAGGAAGATTTTTTTTCAGGAATTAAAAAATCTCATGTTCTTACTTTGACTATTATAACGTTTATTTTCTTCTTAATGTCCTCTTAAATTTATCTGACAACAAAAGGGACAAAAAAATAGTACTTTTATTTATATGAAAGGCGTCACCCCCATCTTTAGAAATCTGCATTGACTTTCCACTTTCTCTCACTGGCTGCTATTAAAATGCCTTCGTGTGTTTGAATTGCATTTAATTCCCAAGAATCCTTTTCTGTAGACTTTAAGACCATTTGAAGATGAAACTGCTGCTTTTATTCATTCATTTAATGAGAGAGAAAAACCAGAGTTAAGACAATTTTCATGCACTGTGTATGTGTTTTTAACCTTTTTAAAAAATTGACATAATTAAAAAAATAGTTTAAAAACTTATACACTGTGCATAGAAATAGTCTTAATTCCATTTTCTTTTTCTTTTACATGGAACTCTGCTCAATGTTATGTGGCAGCCTGGGTGGGAGGGGAGTTTGGGGGAGAATGGATACATGTAAATGTATGGCTGAGTCCTTGTGCTGTTTACCTGCAACTGTCACAGACAATCATTGTTTGTTAATCAGCTATATGCCAATACAAAATAAAAAGTTAATTGAGCTATAATTGACATATAATTGTGTTTAAGTTTAAGATATACATGTTGGTTTGATACATTTATATATTGCAATAGGATTATCCTTATAGTATTAGCTAATGTCTCCATCACATCACATAATTATTTCTTTTGTGGTGATATCTGCAAGATTTGGTCCTTTTCTAACTGCAAGTTTGTAACTTTTGAGCCTAATCTTCCCAATTGCCTCACTCATGTGCTGTATTTTTCTAAATCTGAATTATGTACTATTGAATCAGTAAATTTCAAGAATGAGTTAGCCTAAAGAAAATCTCCTGTGTAATAGGTCTAACCACACAGTTCCATGAAGTACAGCATATAACTGTACAAACATAAAAGGTTTCATTGTGACGTTAGACTAATTATTGACCAGCCTCTCCTAGCATATCAGTATTACTCCGTCAGACTATTTGTCACTGTCATATCTTTGTAAGACACATATTTTTTTTTAATTTTTGTAACATTCTTTTTTTTCTAATGTCTTTAAGAGTTATATATTTTCTTAGTGTGCTAAATTTTTCTGTGGTGCTTTCATTTCTAGAAATTACCTCGTGGTCCTTGATTTTATCTTTAGTATTTATTTTATTTAAAAAATTGTCATAACAGATTGATTTGTATATCCAAACTTTTTAAAAAAAATCATGTTATATTTCCAAGGTAGGCAGTGAAGTTAAGAGAAGTTACCCATTTACTTACTAGAATTCTTCACAGGAATGACAAAGTAAATGATTTTTTGTTGACTGGTCTAATTTTCTCTTTTTCACAAATGACAAAGGGAAAACCTCAGATTAATTTTTGGTCATGGGTTACGGAAAGATACTGTAACTATGGTTTGAGAGAAGGAAGGAGAAAGGAAGGGACAGAGATTACATGTTAATGTTTGTTTTTGTTGCATGGGGGAAAAAATATCTCCCCTGAGTTGAACATGTAGTCATATTGGTTTAGGCAGCTGCCCTTTAATTTCATATAATTAAAATGTCATAAATGCATGTGCATGTGCACACACACACACAAACACACATGCTAATCAGTCTGACTTTGCCTTCTCAGTCTGGTTCTGCTCCTTACTCATCCTGTGAATCAGGATATATGATCACAATTGTACTCATTTTAAAAGAGTCTTAAGAATAGTTTTTGCCTCATAAAAATAACAAAGAAGTCATTGAGCTAATAGGTATAAATGTGATCACAGAATAATTATGGTAGATATTACTTTTTATTGTATATGGAAGGATTTTTATAATAACTTTTCATAACGGTGGATCTTTCTTTTCTCTGTAGTTATTGAAATCCATTATTTTTAATGGAGTATTTTAAATTTTAAGAGATAGAAGCAAATACCTCGTGCTTATATAATTCTTTTGTTTTAATTTTAATTATGAAGTGACTGAATAACGTTCAAATGAGACATATGGGAAGAAAGATAGTTTACTGATCAATTCCTTAGGTATTTTTTAAAAATATATTTATTTATGGCTGCTCTGTGTCTTCATTGCTGCATATGGGCTTTCTCTAGTTGCGGTTAGCGGAGCCTACTCTCTAATTGCAGTATGTGGGCTTCTCACTGTGGTGGCTTCTCTTGTTGTGGAGCATAGACTCTAAAGTTTACAGGCTTCAGTAGTTGTAGCTTGTGGGCTATAAAGTGTGGGCTCAGTAGTTGTGGCTTACTTGCATAGTTGCCCTGCTGCATGCGGCATCTCCCTGGACCAGGGCTTGAACCCGTACCCCTTATATTGTCAGGTGGATTCTTAACACTGGACCACCAGGGAAGTCCCCTTTAGGTCTTTTATGTTTATTTTTTAAGGATTCGATGTGCTTATAAAAATTTGTATTGTTCAATAACTTCTATTAGTTTCTTTACATGAGTTATTATACCTCCAAATGAAATACTACCATAGAGCCACTTAGAAAAAAGTTATAAAAGAATATTTAATGACATTGGGAAATGTTTACAGTATATGTGAAAACTGTAGGTGGGATAACATTATGACTCATTTTGAAAGAATAAAATATATTTGCATGTTTATAATGAAAGCAATGTTATCAGAATATTTTATACTAAATTGTTCTACAGTGATTCTTATAGGAAAGTTTTAATTCTTTGAATTCCTCACATTTTCTTGTTCTCTTCAATGAATTTATGTATTTTAAATATACATGCAAATATATTTTATTTTTAATGGCAAAAAAGTCCTCTCACATGTACTTTCAACTTTCAATAAATGAAAAGGCATGAAAAGAAAAGAATTAGTGACACAAAATCTCAAATCTCTTAAAAAAATCTCAATTCAGTAAACAAAACTAAAAACAAACCGTATTTACATTCCCTGGTGACTCAGATGGTAATAAGTCTGCCTGCAATGCAGGACACCCAGGTTCAACCCCTGGGTCGGGAAGATACCCTGGAGAAGGAAATGGCCACCCACTAAAGTATTTTTGCCTGGAAAATCTCATTTATGGAAGAGCCTGGCAGCCTACATATCATGGGGTTGCAAAGAGTCAGACATGACTGAGTGACTTCACTTTCACTTCAGTCTATAAATACTAGCAAAATGATAAATAGTACACTATATATATAATAAAGTTCCACATTTAAAAATATAACCAGATGACATTATAGGCCAGTACATGTGTGACTGTGTTGTTAAAGAGATTTTGTAAAGGAGTTGGTTAACATTACTGACTGTTGAAGAATATAGAATTTTAACTGACCCCAGAATGGTAGGTCAGTGCATACTATTGAAGGTAAAAGGATATAACTATTGAAGTCTGTAAACCCTAAGAGTTCATTAAGTGTGAGTAAAAGTATCTATTACCCCATTAGCATAAAGTTAAAAATGTTTTGTAGGTATGTATAGTCGGTTGTAGGGTTAAAGGATCCACAGGATCCATCATGTATTAGAGGACTTCATTGTCTCCAAGTAGTAAAGAGCCCCTACCTAAAATGAAATATGGTGAGATGCTGAGGACTTGGGAAGCCAGGCAAAATTTTCCTTCCTATGGTTCATCAGATAATTGTTTCATGTTTTGTAATCCATATCTAAAATCTAGTAGATTGAAAAGCATGAAAAAGGATTTATGTTTCAACTAAAATTATGCATTCATGGAAGAAAAGAAACGGATGCCATGCGAGTTGAGCCATTCCCAGAATAAGCAGTGAACGGAATTCTGTTGATTCAGCTGAGGAATATATAATCTCCTTCTGTATAAAAATAATTCCTCACATTTTGTAACACTCATATATCCCTTTTATATGCTATGTGTCATTTTATCCCTCAGTGAACTTGTGAGATAAGAGATGGAATATAATTCTACAAATTAACATGTTGAACAATTTAACCAAATCACCACAGTCAGAAAGATGGGGCATAACATCATTTTTAATTCCTAGGCTTTTAACCATTGTATTAGCCTAAGAAACTTCCCAAGTGTTGATCTTAGTGTCCTTAGATAATGTCTTTTTTTCTTTTAATTTTTCTTTACTTTATTGTGTTGGTTTTGCCACACATTGACATGAATCCACCATGGGTATACATATGTTACCCCTCCAGAACCCCCCTCCCTCCTCCCTCCTGATTCCCTCCCCCTGGGACATCTCGGTGCACCAGCCCCGAGCATCAACCCTGGGCTGGCGATTGATTTCACATATGATAATTAACATGTTTGAATGTCTTTAGTGAGGCTGGCGATTGATTTCACATATGATAATTAACATGTTTCAATGTCTTTAGTGAAGAATAAAAATACAAAAATTGATAATGCTCTTTAAACAATGTGGCTCAGCTGGTAAAGAATCTGCCTGCAATGTGGGAGACCTATATTTGATCCCTGGGTTGGGAAGATCCCCTGGAGAAGGGAAAGGTTACCCACTCTAGCAATCTGGCTTGGAGAATCCCATGGACTGTATAGTTGATGGGTCACAAAGAGTCGGACACAGACTAAGTGACTTTCACTTTCATGTACTAAGCATTACTGTTAAACCCTTTCATATATTAACTCAGTCTTCGTAACAACACTATGAAGACGATTGTATTATTGTATCCATCTTATACATGAGGAAATTGACACAGACTAGTTAAAAAATCTGTTCAGTCATGCAGATAAAAAGTGGTTGAACCAGGATTTGAACACACAGTGTCTGACTTCATAATTTATCCTGTTAACCCCTATGCTGTGTGCATGTGTGTGAGTGTTAGTTGCTCAGTCGTGACCCTATAGAGTGTAGCCTCCCAGGCTCCTCTGTCCATGGAGTTCTTGAGACAGGAATACTAGAATGGGTTGCCATTCACTCCTCCATGAGATCTTCTCAATCCAAGGATCAAACCTAGATGTCCTACACTGCAGGTGGATGCTTTACCATCTGAGCCACAAGGGAAACCCACTGAAACAAAACAGAGCTAGAGTTAGTGAACAAAGCTTCCTTTTTTTTTGTATGCACACATACAGATTCTTTGGCATTTACTAAAAGTGAATGAATGTATACACAATTTAGTGGAAGAAACTGCAAATCAGGCAACCTGAAAATAGAGAGGTAAAATAAAGACAAATGAAGGGTGAAGGCTGGGTGACTGGTAATGGTGAAGAATAATTGATTTGACATCTGTTGACTACTGATTTCAGTAATCTTTTTTTCTTAGGAAGAGATTCAGATTATATCACCCTTAGTTTAGCTGAGAGAGATAAACAGAGAGATAGAAATGGGGGAGGGTGGTAAAAGAGACAGAGTCAAAGAGAAAGAGAGAGAGAAAATTGTTTTAAAGATTCTAATTTATAGCCCGCTTGTAGAAAACTATGGTGCATTAAATTCCCATTCAGCATCCTGATTGTAATAAGATAGTACACCCTTTCTAAAAATTTCCATTTGATGAATAAGTGAACCAATTCAAATTGTCTTCATTTTATTGATAATAGCATCAGTGGCATTAATGATAATGCTTTTTGAGTAATGGCAATTAACTAGATTTGGTGAACTGAGCAATTGAACATTGAATTTGAAATCAGAACATTTGGCACTGAAGATGCTACGAGTACATGTTAAAATGACTGTTGATTATTTAAAGGTTTATTAAGATGATGAAGAACATTAAAGTGTATTATATCCTGTGTTATTTAGGATGCTCTCAGTTTCAAACCTACTTAAGCCACATAAAAATGTATTGACTAGGTAAATAATAAGTTCGAGGTTGCTCAAGGGTTTCATACAGACTTTCATCACTGGAGTCAGGGCTAGGTCTCTGTTTCTCTTCAACTCTACCCTTCACAGTTTGTCAGATTGATACAGACTGGCTTTCTTCAGCAACCCTTGGAAATGCTTGTTTCCTGGTTCACAGCCAGGAGGTAATAGTGTATCTTTCCCCAAATGATAGACAAAAAGTGTGAGTTTCTCTCTGATTGGAACCTCCTAGATCATGTCTGTGACTGCACTGAGCATATCACTGTTGCAAAATGGATAGAATTATCCACACTGTTAGGCATGAATCCCAAATTTACACATGGATTTGAGGGTGAGCTCTATCCTTTCCCAAACTCCAGGCATACTAATGTCTATGGGGAAGTAGGAGAAAGGATATGGGATGGGCAGTCAGTCACAGTGTCTACTAGAGTCTTCTTTTACAATTTTTGTTTCTTTTATATTTGACTGCACTGGGTCTTTGTTGCTGCGTGCAGACTTCCTCTGGTTGCAGAGAGCACGGGCTACTCTTCATTGCGGTGGCTTCTCTTGTTGTGGAGCACAGGTTCTAGCCACATGGGCTTTGGTAGTTGCAGTGTGTGGGCTCAATAGTTGTGGCTTAGTGCTCCGCATCATGTAGAATCTTGCTGGACCAGGGATCAAACCCCTGTGCAGGCAGATTCTTAGCCACTGGGCCACCAGGGAAGTCCCAGTCCTCCTTTTTAAACATCCAGGGTTTAAGTTGCTGTGCAGTCTCCGTAGCACATATTCACTTTCAGAAATGCCCACATAACATCCTTGAAAAGAGTGTGTGTAAAATATGTTCCAGCAATGATATCCCATTTCACATTTGAGAATTTTGGGTCATCTGCAGTCCCTTTCACTCAGACTATGATGCAGGACTTCATGGTTCATTGGGCAATGATTAAATGAAAAAAAAAGGTTGAAGTTCAATACTCCTAAATAAAAACAAAGAACACAGACTATCTTGATGTTTAAAAAATAAATGCATATGTACACCCATGGCGATATCATGTCATTGTATGGCAAAACCAATTAAAAAAAATAAAAAAAGAAAAGATGAGGAAATGTGGAAAGACAAAAAAAATAAATGCATAAACAAATAGAATGAAAAAAAAGTGTTTATAATATCCTCTACTGTCCGAGTTCCTGGCAGTTCTCCTTTCTGTTCATTAAAAAGCCTTGCTTAGTAATTGTCTTCTAGATTATGAGACTGACATTGGGGAAAATGAAATTTCAGTAGAGCATACCACTTTAGTCTTCTGTGTGTGTTTTTTTTTTGGGGGTCCTGGTGTTTCCCAAGGTATTCGTCAGTCAGACTTGGGATTTCTTTGGAAAACCAGATTTATTTACAAGTTTTAGACATTTAGTAATTTTTCCTTTTTAAGTCTGTGACCTAGTAACAAAGGTCCTCTGATCTAGTTCTAGCCTTCAAATGTGAGCCCTTTTGTCTTCCTTAATATGTCTCTGTGCTTTGCACATCCCCTGACTGAGGCAATTTACAGCAAAAGTTTTGGATAGGAGGCCCAGCCCATCTCCTCTTTGACTGGGTGGCATCTTCCTGATAGGAGTGATCATCTGCTCTATCAGAAAAGTGCTGTGAGGAAGCCCTATGGTTGATTTTTTTTAAAGTATTTATGTCTTAAATTATGCTCCTTCTGCCTCTCATTAGATTTGGAATAAAAATAAAAATTGGCTTATCCAGTCCTATCAGGCTCCAAATTATTAGCCTCTCAAGCCATCTATGTTCTAAGCCAGAGGCAGCAAAGGTCTCTTAAAAAAAAAAAAGAAAGCCAATTTTGTTCAGTACTCCAAATAGGTGACATTTAACATTATTTTTTTTTAATTTCTTGTTATGAAAACACTGGTAAGATGTCAACTTCTTTGTTTCTCTCCCAACCCTTAATAGTGTTGGTATGCCAAAGTATGTGTCTCCGTGTAAAATAGGTTATTGTTTAATCAATGGTTTCCTAACCATGCAACACCTATTACCCTGATATAGGAGATTCCTTCTCACTCTTGGTCCTTGTCTCTAACACAATTCAGTCTATTCAGCATTTTAGGATCTGTTACTCTCAACACTTCACTCTCTGACTCCAATTTCCATATATCTTAGAATGTTTTCTGTTGCTTTAATGGCAAACTCATGCATAAGGTTTATGTGTTAACCCTTTCTATGAAAAATTACTGCATTTTAGCATGGGTGAGTTAAGGAAAGATAATGTATTTTCAGGCATCTTATTGATTCAAATTTGCCCCCACACCAGTATATCCCAAAGTAGACACAAGGCATAATAGGTACTTTTTTTTTTGTAAATAGTACCTAAGTCATTGTTAGATGGAATATGTACATGTGTGTATTCCTTCATATTAATGGGTGATTCTTTCAAAGATGATAATTCATGTTAAACTTTTGTCATTTCATCTCTCCCTATCACATATATATCTAAAACTGGAAACTATTCTTACTAAGTCTAATTTGGTGCTTTAGCAGGTATATTAGTAGGAAGTGTTTCTCTTTAAGTATTAAGGAAACCATACAAATGAAAAATATTGTTACAGTTTTAATATTTTTCTTCAGTTGTACTGAAATTCATTAAAAATAATTGCATTGGTACATTTTATCTATTTATACAGTCCTTGTGTTTTAAACCATAAATAATCACCTAGATTCTCAGTTTAGTAAGTTACTTTTAGGTAGTATTTTTAGAAATAGATTGGTAGAACATTTAGCCTATTGCAACAGTGAATTAAACTATACCAGTTTTAATTTTTATATTTGTGTTAAATAAAATGCATTTGTTTTATATAGGCCTTGTTAATGCTTTGTCTTGCTAACATAATACAATTTCCAATTGACCTTCACCCAAAAAACAGATTTTAATACACATACATATATACAGAAAGCATCTGCATTGGAAATGAAACAGCTTTTCTTTCATTAGAGATTTCTTGTGATTATACTTCAGGAGTTACTGGCTTTTGTAATAGAAAATTCCAGAAGAATCGTGGAATTCTGGTGAGACCTGAACCCAACTTGTCATCACACTGTAGCTCCATTACTTTGATTTCTTGGCTCTATCCTCCTTCACTTCTTCAATCAACTGGTTTATTTTTTTCCAGGACACTTTTGTTATAATAGCAAGATGACTACCAGAATTTCCAATGGTTCTTTTTTTTATGTCCAAGGGGAAAGGACTAATTTTATTCTCAATAATCATACTAAAAGCCTGCTGACTCTTTTGGTTGGAATGTGTTTGGAAATATCTCTGTGATTGTTACACTGTGGGCAACAGAAAACCATGTGTGTGGGTTCATATTCTATGTCCCTGAGCCATCCACTGTGGCAAGGAAAATTCACTTAAACCAGTCAGGGCTCATTTCTGGATTAGGGTTGAGATTAATCCCAAGCTAACCATAGGGATGCTATGCAAGTTGAAATAGGTTGACTATATTACTATATTATTTTATAGTAATATTTGAGTGAGTTCAGTGTTTTTCCATGGGTTGATCATGAAAATCTTTAAGGGAATAAGAGCTATCAAATAGAATTGTTCTAATGTGTGTGTATTGTTTATGTTTGTGTGTGTATGTTTGTGCATATGCCTTTATATATTTTTTCATTGGTTCTAAAAATATGTTTCATTTTTCCTTGGAAAACTTTTCACTTCCACTAAATTTTTTATCTTAAATAAATTACAATTGGATACTTAAGAAGCTGTCCCACACCAATCAGTCTTGTTTAGTGAGGGTCAGACTAATACTGATGTGTCAAACATTTCTAGAGCAGTACTTTAGACTCTGTCACAGAGCTAAATATATTCAACATTTAGCAAACATTTATTGAGTACCTGTTATAAGCAAGATGCTATGCTAGGTACTCTTGTGTATATGAAGATAAATATATGTCATAAAACAACGACAAATTGGCTTTCAGAATGTGCTTATTTCCAATATCATCACATTTTTCTTTTCTGTCAGTTTTCATTTTATCATAGGAAGACCTTGAGATTTTTTTTTAAGAATAAAGACAAAAATAATGAGGCATGAACCCACTTGAGTTAGTTTCATGCTACACACCTTATATAAGAACATAAACATTTATGAAATGTAATGCATGCATTTATATTGTTTAGATTGTTATTAAATTTGCCATTTTTGTATTTTCTTCTCAGAGATTTCTGGCCTTCAGAATTTGGCCAGCTTCAAATTGTTGGCCTTTGAATTCACAAAAACAAAGAAGAGAGTTTAATAAGCAGTGAAATGAAGCTATTTATCTGGATAGATTACTTTGTAAAATGCAAGTATAGAATACCCTCCTAGGTCAACCTACTATATGATTTCCAATTTTTCTAAGTAAATTTTATTGACTTACACATTTGAGTAGAAAATAACTAATTACCAAATAGTATCTACGTTTATCCACAAATTATAATGGTACTGGTGTCAAATAGTCAAATATGTGTCTATAAAAATTTTTAAGTAATCTCTATTTGTTAACAATAATGGCATTGTAATCCCAATATAGTTTCCTATCTTAAAATGGTATATTTCTGTAACATATATTTAGGTAACGTTTATATAGGGTAGATTTTGGAGATAAATAAGAACCTAGTAAACTATGTGTGTTTGTCTGTGTGTTAAGGACATAAATTTAAAAATAGAAGTTGTTAGTTGGAATAAAACATGAAGTTTGATGAAAACAATTTGATGTCTGGTAATTGAAAAATGTTTAAAAACCAAACATAATTTCCTGAATAGTGGAGAGATATACATTATACAGAACATTCAAGAGGCACCAAAGCCAGATTTCAGAATGAACCAAGGAGAGAGAGGAATAATTTTGAGTGATTTATCCTAATTATTATTGGCACTAGAATATTAAACATTTTATACCTACTTACTTGTAGCTGAGGCTACTTTCCTAAGTTTTTATTTTTCCCCAATATGTGTACCTTCAATTACACTCATGGGTCTTTACAATTCCTTGTTTTGGCTACGTCAAGAAAACCTAAATGAATCCTATGGAATGTGCTGTATATACACTTTTATCTTACTCGCCCACACACATTCTCCCTGTTTACAGTAACACATTTGTCTTAGCATTATAATGCTTTTGGCCTTGACAGAATCTGTTCAGATTAATCCAGTGTTAAGTTCTGCAATAACAGAATAGACAATAGTTCTGCAATTTCTATTTTCTAATCATTTGAAGCAGAGAAATCTGACTGCACTATTATGGATCTTCAGTACAAGATAAAGGTATTAGTTTTAATGCAAATAATTCTGTGTAACTTCTTGATCAGTTGTTTTATCTTGTTTATTTTCTTGAAATTCAAAATAGGCTAAGATTTTCAAAATGGTCATATACATGCTATTAACAGTGTTAATCACTATTATGACCATTTTGTTACTATTCAGTGGATACTCAATATATGCCAGGAACTTTGTGGCAGTTGCTTTGAAAACAGTGTCTGTAATGCTTACCACCAATCAGTCTTCCCACTTTAGAGATTCAGTTCAATGATTTGCTGAAAGCACAAAGCTAGCAAGTGGCATAGTAAAATGGAATCCAGTCATCTTGGATTCCTAAGCCTAAAATTTCTAAATTATACCTTTATGCATTTCCATTAATATTTATTTTTAACTTACAATAGTTCTTAAATATTTTACATAATAATGTAGTATGTGAAGGTCAAACACTGATAGCTCAATCCATCAACTATTTATTGATGATCTCAGTTGTGTTAATTACTCAGTATTAT
This sequence comes from Antilocapra americana, assembly GCA_007570785.1. Lineage (NCBI taxonomy): Eukaryota > Metazoa > Chordata > Mammalia > Artiodactyla > Antilocapridae > Antilocapra > Antilocapra americana. Next base: position 52,339 of record ML662917.1, read on the forward strand.
CTGACTTACCCTCCGGGTCCTTATGGACTTGAGGAGCCAGACACTCTTCCAACTGCCTAAAGACACAGTAGATGTAAGAAATGTAAAAGACATTCATGCAGTTTGCATGCATGAAACTTTGGTTCATAAATCTTGACTTTGCAGATTGCAGGAGGAGGTGTAACTGAGTGATGAACCAAATAGGATTTTTCATAGGAGGGTTTTCCCATGCAAAGATCAGTCTCCTTTATGGAATCACATGAGAAAGACATAGAAGCACAAATCTTTAGTCCATTTTGCATATGATATGTAATGTAGACAGTAGTAGGGGAGGAGTAGGAGAGACAACTGGAAAGGAAAGTTGAGGACAAATTGTGTGGGATCCTTATATTATGCTAAAGGGAATACATCTTATTAAGAGGGCCTTTTGGCAGGTTTTGAATATGGAGCTCTGTGTTTCAACCCAAGGATTTAAGGAGCTAACTCCAGAGGACTTAGGGCATGAGAAGGATGAATAGAAAGGGCCATGCTTAATTGGAAGTGTCAGTGACACCTCTAGGCGGAGGTGCCTAACTATATTTGGAAATCAGGATTTATTCTCAAAGTATCCGTTAAGACCAGTGACACAGACATACAGAATAGGGACTAGGATGGAAAGAGATAGTAGAGCAATTCATAAGAGTATATGAGATTTCACAGAGAGAAAAAGTACAGTAAAATTTGGAGGGGTTCAAGGATAGAATATTTGAGGTAATATGTTTAAGCAGGCAAAGTAATAGCAACCTGAGTTGGTACAGAGATGGGATAGGGAGAGGAGTAGTTAGGTGTGATTGCAGAACTTCCTCATAAGAGTACTATAACATGGATGATTAAAAAAAAAACCTGAAGATGGTATGCATGTTCAATGGTGTCAAATGCTGTAAAGGAATTGAAGAGGATGCAGATGGAGGAAAAGCAGTTGGATCCGCTGTTTTAGAAGTAGACTTGTACAGTTTGAGAAGGCTATTTCCATAGAAGGGTGGGAAGCGAAAAAGATTGCATAGGTTAAAGGTTGATGACAGCACATTAGAAGCAGAAAAGTAGAGAAATCTATTTGGAAGTTCAGTGATGAAAGAAAGGAGGAGATGAAATAGTAGACGGAAGAGTGATAGTATTGGACAGATATGTTTTAGATTAGAAGAGATTTAAGCAAGGGTGTTGATATACTCTACAGTAGTATGCTATGTGATAGGAATCTATAGTACACTATGTATACTATACTATCTGTTATATGTATCAATAATATGGTATAAATCTACAATGGCTTGATATTGTGGAAAAATAGGTGCATAAAAATTGACATGAACATTCATGATGCATCTTCAATAACAAGTTTTTGCTCCATTAATATTTAACTAATGCAATTCCATTTTTAGTAAGCGATTATTATTAGTATTGATTCCTGCTTAATCCTTTGCAATGCCTTAAAGTCTCAGTGTATTTCCTCCCTTTATTAAAAAGTAATCTTTCATGTTTGAGTTTTGTCAGAGAGCAAGATGACACAGGGCATAGAGCATAGACCATGACATAGCTGGAACATTTTAAACATGATTTGATTTTATAAAACACAATACAATAGGGATCAGGCAGTGCTTTGTTTTAAAACATTCGCTGCTACAATTGAGTTATTTATGCAAAAGTTTGTTGATCAGTATGGCTCTGTTCCCTGATGCCAAGTTGTTAAGCACTTTCTACAGCTTATTGTGAATAATGCAGAGGGTCAGTGGGACCCTTTAAACCCAACTCTGGAGACAAGCCTTCTGAAACACATGGTCTCCCGCAGTCAAGCATTGCAACAATTTGCCTATCTAGAAAAATGCCAGTGAATTTTTCTGAGTATTGATAGCTAGTTTTTACACTTGTAAAACTGAGGGAAAAGAAAATATTCTTTACTCAAGGTCCACAAAATTAATATACATATGGTCATATCAGTGTATGCCTTGTGGATGTTTAACAATTACATGTGATTCAGAATTAAAGGATGACAGTAACCAGAGCTCAATTCTTAGACCACAGTCATTTCTCTGATGGTGTCATCTAGTATCCTATTATCAAATACCATCTGCAGGTTGACTGCCTCCCAAATGTTTCACCCAGCTCAGAACTTTCTGCTCAGCTCCAAACTTGGATGCACAATTCAGTAACTCACTCCTAGTCAATTCAAATTGAACATGTTCAAAACGGAATCAACTAACCCCCAAATATGATTCATCTGCAGCCCTTCCTATCCCAGTAAGTAGCAACTCCACACTTTCAGTTACCCTAGCTAAATACTTAGTCTCCCTCTTTCTCACCCCTTATATTATTGCTCAGAAAATTATGCCAGGTCACTGTGCCCAATCTGTATCAAGAATCTGGCCACTTCTAACCACCTCCATTGTCCCCACATCATATCTGGTCTGGATTGTTGAAATCATCTTTTTAGCTGGTCTGCTTACTTTGACCCTTGCCTTACCTACATTCACTTTGTCTACTAGAGTGTCTTCTAAAAATGAAAATCAGATCCCGTCACACTGCTGCTGAAAAATCCTCCAATGACTAGTCACACACTTGGAGTGAAATGTAGCCCTGCTGTGTTCTGAGTCCGTACACAGTCACCTCCCTTTCCCCACTTCATCCCTTCTTTGGCCTTCTCGTCCACAATCCTTGCTATCTCTCATTCTACTGAAACCATCCTAGACTCCATGCCTTTGCCTCTAGGCATGTGCCCCCTACATAGTCACATGACTACCTGTCATATCTTTAAGTCTTTTTTTCTCAAATGGCACTCAGTGATATTTTCCCTGAGCTTCCTAAATTAAATCCCCTGTGTCCCCTTCTTTACTTGACACTTCTTATTCCCCTTTCTTCCATTATTTCTTTCCATAACACTTACCAGCTTCAAATTTACTTACTTAATTTGTTTAGCATGCCTCCCCTAATAGGATGAGTTCCACAAAGACAGGATTTTTGTCAATTTTGTGTATGACTGTATCACTGTTGCCTAGAATAGTGCCTGACCCTTAGTTGCTCAGTAAATATCAGTATTTGTTGAAGAATCACTAAAATATGGTAAGAGTCAGAATTTCATGTGCTTTCAGAGCCCTTCTCTACAAAATTAATAAAGGTGTGATATATTGAATATATATAATCTGTTTTGCTAATTATTCCTCTACCTGGCAAATCTGAAATTATAACAACTTTATGACAAATCATAAGATCATGGCATCTGGTCCCATCACTTCATGGCAAATACATAGGGAAACAGTGGCTGAGTTTATTTTTCTGGGCTCCAAAATCACTGCAGATGGTGACTGCAGCCATGAAATTAAAAGACGCTTACTCTTTGAAAGGAAAGTTATGACCAACCTAGACAGCATGTTAAAAAGCAGAGACATCACTTGGTCAACAAAGGTCCATCTAGTCAAGGCTATGGTTTTTCCAATTGTCATGTATGGATATGAGAGCTGGACTACAAAGAAAGCTGAGTGCCAAAGAATTGATGCTTTTCTATTGTGGTGTTGGAGAAGACTCTTGAGAGTCCTTTGGACTGCAAGAAGATCCAACCAATCCATCCTTAGGAGATCAGTCCTGGGTGTTCATTGGAAGGACTGATGTTGAAGCTGAAACTCCAATACTTTGGCCACCTGATGTGAAGAGCTGACTCATTGGAAAAGACCCTGATGCTAGGAAAGATTGAGGGCAGGAGGAGAAGGGGACAACAGGGGATGAGATGGTTGGATGGCATCACCGACTCAATGGCCATGGGTTTGAATGGACTCCGGGAGTTGGTGATGGACAGGGATGCCTGACGTGCTGCGATTCATGGGGTTGCAAAGAGTTGGACATGACTAAGTAACTGAAAGTTTTCAGTATTATTAGTTCAGAATGACTTGACAAAGATAAGTTTACTGGTTCTTTGTGAATGTCTAAGTTATTAAAAAGCAAAATAATAATGACTGTGGCATTACTTTTTCCATGTTTAAGGATATATTACCTATAATGAATAGACAATAGAAGAGATTTAATTTTCTGAGTTCCTTATTTCTTCCCAAAACAAGGATATGTATATGTATGTGTAGTTTCTAGATTATGATTGAAGCATTTGATCATAATTATTTTTAAATAACATCTATATTTTGGGGCTAATGTTTTGGGAAAAAAAAATCTCCTTTTCTGATAGGCAATAAAATAGTATTTTGGCTTGATCTGATACTTCCTGTGAAAGAAAAATACATGGAATTTTGAATCTGTTGATTCTACCCATGAAGTTCTTTTTAAGTACCAGATTGGTGACTTGAAATTCAAACAATTGTCTCATGAACTTGATGTGAATTTGGTTATGCATATGTGTACATTGTTCATTCTATGTTTTGGGTGACAGGTGTTGCCTCCTGAGAAAGTTCAGTTTCATTAAGGTCTATATTAGTATAGTTAGAGCTTTTATATTTCATTAAGCGCACGTTTCACTGGTTCTTAAATAGTGATAGCTGGATAAAAAAGTTGAGGAAGTGAATCTGTTGTAAGAAATCGAGTATGTGATGAATAGAAAGGAAGTTCTTTTAATATTTTCTGTATGTTTTATTTTTAATAATATAAAAACATAACAGACATCACTGTTAAAACCTATGTGTGTGTGTGTGTGTGTGTGTATAATACATTTTAAAGATCTGTTTCCTCTACGTCATTCCCTATCTTAAATAATGTTTTCTGAACTATGCATTAGGTTCTTTTATTTTAACCTGTATTTGATACATAGACATTTATATTTGTAAAGAAAAATCAGTATTTGTCCTGTGGAAAAAATGTATGCTTATATATCTGTCATAAAACTATTAGATTCCACAAGAACCCAAGGCAAACTCATTTAGCCATCAGGTGTAATTGTGCTTTACCGCAAATTGTTTTCTTTCCCTAGAGGACATTCAGGAATGCTGGTGGCATCAAATGCACAGGTCAGCCTAAAACTAAACAAGGATCTGTCCACCAGGCACACTCTTTTCTCCCCCAAGTAACTATTGAGTCATAAATCTTCATCTGGAAAACTGATTTTCAGTTTCTCATCTTCACACTAAAAAAGGGTCAATATATCGGTCATGAGTGTTATGTATTGCTTGCTGGCAAGTGATATCTCTAAAGGTGGCCTGTTATATCCGAAAAGCAAAGGGCTCTGAGTCCTGTAGGATGCCAAAACCTCCAGTCAGTTTAGTCAGTATTTCAGAAAATATGGTTGGAAAAAAACATCAGTCAATACACATTGCCATTGTATACATTAAATATCATTGTGGATCCCATTTTGGTTAACTTTTCTTGCATTTCTAAATGTTTTTGCTGTATATGCTGCTGACAGGGAGCAAATTGCATTATTTTGAATTTCCACAGCCTTTCCTTCTTTAGCCTTCACTTCCTTGCTGAGGTGCTAATGAGCTGTGAAAAGGCCAAATGGAAGAGGAATAAGAGCTCCAGATAATCCATACTCTGATAAACTACTCCCTCCATATTTGGCAGTTTACGGTTCTTCTGGGACAGTGGCAGAAATAAACAATGGTGGCCAAGTATATGGAGCAGCACGTGTTAATAACGTTGTAAAAGAGCTTTACAAGGCAATCAGAATTGTTTTAAACTAATGTCGTGTGTGTACCTTCAGGCCTAGGCACAATTTGATTATCCAAAAAGCTTTATAGGTCAGATTGAGCTGTATCCCAGGATTTCTAAATCAGAAGGTTCTAAACACATTTGTGACTATCTCCCTTCTAGCTTTAGTGAATTTCCTCTTCCTGATTTATAGTTTCCCCAGAACAAAGACATACTTGACCTTCCTTTTCTGCTCATTTGCATGTTTTTAATTCATCTTCACACTAAAGTTTTTAATTGCTGCTATATTTTAATACTCAGGTTTTAATTTGTTGTTTTAATTTGTGTTGTGGTGATAATTCTGTTTCCTTCCTAGTGTAATATGAGATAAGGCCAATATATTAAAAAATACATTTCTATAGAATAAGTAGTGATTTTGTAGAAAATTTCCAGGGGTTGGTTATACAAATCAGGAAGATGATAGCTGACACTACTCAAGAGTATTTAAAAAAATTAAAAAATTGTTTTTAAATATAGTATTGGTTGTCTCAGTATGTGAACAAGGAAAGCATTTTTATCCCTTTTCTTTTCCTTCATATTTCCAAAAGTAGAGCAAACAATTTGAAATATGCCAATAGGCATTTTTTTAGATTTTTATGTATGTTCCAAGTCTGATTATATATCAACAAAAAAATCCCAGTGATATTGTCATTACGTATTTTATAGTAGCCATAATTTTATGTGGTGATTAAAAAATTTGAGTGTATCAGTAAATTTTTAGGGCATTTCACTAAAGAAGCCCATTGTAAATATTTAAAAATCTTTACATGAACATGTTATCTGTTGAGAATACAGAAATTGTACACCAAAGCCAATTGTATTTTAAACATATGAAATTATTCATAGAAGAGTCTAGGGGAGAGGCAGACTGGATGAATCAAAGAATTCTATCAGTGATTCCTGGGATATGTGAAAGGCATGTCATGATTACATTCACATAAAGTATGGCACAGTATTACAGTTTGATTTTTAAATGCAATTTTACCAATCTAGCTATCTCTGGGAAATATTTCTTCCCTTTAAGTTATTAAAAATATCTGAGGTAACTTAGGTAAAATTACAGGCTTCTATGAAACAGATACTGAGTTCAGCTCCCATCTTTGCTCTTTATTAACAGTGACCTTGGACAAGTTTCTAACCCCTATATATCAAGTATCCTTCCTGTAAAATGTAGACAGTCAGTTCAGTCACTCAGTCAAGTCTGACTGTGACCCCATGGAAGGCCTCATGCCAGGCTTCCTTATCCATCACCAACTCACGAAGCTTGCTCAAACTCATATCCATCAAGTCGGTGATGCCAGTCAACCATCTCATCCTGTGTTGTCCCCTTGTCCTCCTGCCTTCAGTCTTTCCCAGCATCAGGGTCTTTTCTAGTGAGTCAGTTCTATGCATCAGGTAGCCAAGTGTTGGGGTTTCAGCTTCAGCATCCATCCTTCCAATGAGTATTCAGAACTGATTTCCTTTCGGATGGACTGGTTGGATCTCCTTTCAGTCCAAGGGACTATCAAGAGTCTTCTCCAATAACACAGTTCAAAAGCATCAATTCTTTGGCACTCAGCTTTCTTCATAGTCCAACTCTTACATTCATACCTGACTACTGTAAAAACCATAGCTTTGACTAGACAGACCTTTGTTGGCAAAGTAATCCTTCTGCTTTGTAATATGCTGTCTAGATTGGTCATACCTTTTCTTCTAAGGAACAGGTGTCTTTTAATTTCATGGCTGCAGTCACCATCTGCAGTGATTTTGTAGCCCCCCCCCCAAAAAAAAGTATCTCACTGTTTCCCCATCTATTTGCCATTAAGTGATAGGACCGGATGCCATGATCTTTGTTTTTTGAATGTTGAGTTTTAAGCCAACTTTTTCACTCTCCTCTTTCACTTTCATCAAGAGGCTCTTTAGTTTTTCTTTGCTTTCTGCTGTAAGGGTGGTGTCATCTGCATATCTGAGGTTATTGATATTTCTCCGGGCAGTCTTGATTCCAGCTTGTGTTTCATCCAGTCTAGCATTTGTCATGATGTACTCTGTATATAAATTAAATAAGCTGGGTAACAATATACAACCTTGGTGTACGCCTTTCCCAATTTGGAACCAGTCTATTGTTCCATGTCTGGTTCTAAATGCTGCTTCTTGACCTGCATACAGATTTCTCAGGAGGCAGTTCAGGTGGTCTGGTATTCCCATGTCTTTAAGAATTTTCCATAGTTTGTTTTGATCCACACAGTCAAAGGCTTTGGCATAGTCAATAAAGCAGAAGATATTTTTCTGGAACTCTCTTACTTTTTCTATATGTAGACAGTAAGCATTCCTTATGTTGTAAGATTAAATTATGTAGTGTAATGGTGTGCTTGAAGCACACCTTACAAATAGTAAACACTCGATGTATTATGCTTGTGTTTTGTTTATAAATTTTATAATAGTTTAGAGAGTGAAGAAAGCATTATAGATTAGAGCATAGTGTAGAATGGGGAGCACCTAACCATAAGATAAAAAAGATGATACACTGGGGTTTCAGAAGAACATATTATGATGTCTGTTCATATGTATACTTTGTTTGAAATTAAGAAGTTAGTAAATTTTACTAATACTCAGGTTCTCAGATGATGTAACATATGGTACTTCATGTCCTCAGTCAGAAATCTTTAATCAGATGGAATGCTATTGGGCCTTTTTTATTATCATCACTGGTGTTCTATATCTGTTGCATTGCCTGTGAATGGTTAGATGGGTTTACCAGTTGTATTACCTTAAGTAGTAAAATTGTTGTTGTTCATTCGCTAAGTCATGTTCAACTCTTTGCAACCCCATAGACTGCAGCATGCCAGAATCCTCTATCCTCTGCTGTCTCCCGGGTTTACTCAGACTCATGTCCATTGAGTCAGTAATGCTATCTAACCATCTCATCCTTTTTTGTCCCCTTCTCCTCTTGCTCTCAATCTTTCCCAGCATCAGGGTCTTTTCCAGTGAGTCAGGTTTTTGCATCAGGTGGCCAGAGTATTGGAGCTTCGGCTTCAGCATCCATCTTTGCAATGAATATTCAAGGGCCGAGGTGCCCAGTAGTAAAATACTTATTTTTAAATATAATGGGAGTGTCCCAGAAAATATTTCTTATTGCACAGACATGTTCTACATATTTTTTAAAGAAAAAAACAATTATTCCAAATATGCTGAATATTTCTGTGTCAGCAAATGGCTATGCATACTATGCTCTTTCTCAGAGATTTCCAAAAGCAGGAGAAAACACTTGATCTTTCCTTTCAAGGTAAATTTCTCTAGTAACTGATGATTAAGAAAGGAACTACATTATATAGGAAATTTATGCTATGGAGAGTGCATTTCAAAAAAGAATATTTGACAATATTCTCATGATCATGTGTCAGTTATGAAATCTTTAACATCTACACACAGAAGCTTGAAAGTAAAAAAAAATGTTTATTTAAAGTATAAATGAAATGTTTTTGTGAGGTTTTGAATCCCTATTATAAATATAAACATGTTTTCATTTGATATTGCAAGATGTCCTGATTTAGATGATATAACATTAAATTGTTTTAGCTAAAAATGTTGTAATATCTAGTAGATTGGGTGCAAAATGAATAGGGGAGCTAAGTCAAATCAGTCCTCAAAATTGCTATGGAACAAAATGATTTAAAAAGTGGAATATATAACCCCAAGTGTTATTTTAATAAAGATGAACAATTTACAGAATTGAAGAGCATTATTATAAGGTTTAGGAAAAGTCATGCATGAGATGAGATTTGAGCTGCAACTTAAAGGAGAATATGTTTTAAGGATTGTGGGAAAGTGGTTTTATTTATTTATTTCATTATTCTATGTCAGTAACAGAGAAATAAACAAGTAGGAATGTGAGACATGAACATTGATGATTTGTAGATTTCCAAGCTGTGAAAGGGAGAATGGAGGAAAACATCTGAGACTATTAGATGATAGGATATGAATTTGGGACTGTATTCAGAGAGTAAAGTTACCCATATTTATTGCATGTAAGGGTAAGACACAGTAGAAACGTCACAACTATTCTTGAGTTGGGTCGAAACATGCCAAAGATAGATGAGAAGGAATCAATTTGGGAAGCATGTCATTAATGTCATTCTTGTGTTGTTTTAGCAGAGTTTCTCACAGTGTTGGTCTTGACATTCGGGGCTTGATCATGCTTTTGTTGCAGGGAGGTGGGTGGTGGTAGTATTTCCTTATGCTGCTGCTGAGCTGTGAAGTGTAGAATGTATAGCAATGGCTTCTACCCACTAGATGCCCTCAAAGTCAGCAGTACTTTCCACCCCCAGCAGAGATGATCCAAACTGCCTCCAGATACTGTCAGATGTCCCAGAAGGGCAGAATAGCTCCTGGTTGATGTCACTAGGAATGAAAAAGAAGTGAATGTGAAATAAATTGTGAAAGCTGTTGTTTGCCAGACAGCTTTCAATCAAACTGTTGAAGATAACAAGTCATTTCAATAATAATAGATTTTTTTAAGACTGAGGCACACGTATGTCTTTTTTAAAAATAAACATTATTTGGCTGCTTTGGGTCTTAGTTGTGGCATGCTGAATCTTTCACTATGGTGCGTGGCCTTTTCTAGTTAAGACACATGGGCTCTAGAGCACATGGGCTTGTTAATTGCAGTGCGCAGGCTTAGTTGCTCCAAGGCATGTGGGATCTTAGTTCCGCAACCATTGATTGAATCTGTGTCCCCTGCATTGAAAGGCAGATTCTTAACCGCTGGACGCCCCCAGGAAAGTCCCCACATATATCTTTCTGACATACATTTCTGTGTCACATTCACTTGGGGATCTGTTTGGCATTCTTCCTCATGTTTTCCACTGCCTCATTTTATCATATATACATATATACCCTTAAATCCTCTTACAATATCTTCCCTAAATCTGACTCTTGAGTCTTTCATTCCAAGATGTGAAAAGAAATGTTAGCACATCAAGAGACTGAAAACTTGTCAAAAGGTTTCACACCTTTTATTTCTCTCAAATACAGTGAGCCTTTGTACACTCTTCTCAATTATCTAAACCTTCAGATTAAGAGCTTTAATTGTCAGTGAGACCCTGCAGTGTAAACCTTGAAGCCATTGTAAACCTTGTTAGGAGCCAGTGATAAAATGGAAGAACTGCCCGTTGCCCTTAGCTGACTAACCTACCTGCAGGCGCAGGACAGAGGACTGCTTTGGGCCTTTATTACTTGGCTTGAGGCAGAGGGCAGGATTTGTGGCTGAAAATGAAATCTATCCAGAGTCTTCCTAGGGCTTAATATCATTTGCATTTTCCTTATAAATGTCAAGCTCTCAAGGCCTTAAACAAACGATCTCTTTCTTTCCTTGAAGAGAACAGGGAGACAAAAAGTACCCGAAGGCAGTAGGTGCTTTCAATAGAAGTGGGGTATGCTGTTTCTCCTCTCTGCTCCGATGTGGAAAGATGCAATATCTTTGGTCTAACTGACTTATGAAAAATGCCCTAATATTAATATAAAGTAAGTGGGAAAATTATTACCTGGCAGGCACTAGGAGATTCACTGTTTTATTCAACAAAGATCTAGTATGTTCTACTATTTGTCAGACACTGTAGTGAACAAAACAAACAAAATTCTATACCCATGGAGGTTACATTTAATGCACCACGAGGGTTTTTCTGAAAGATACACCACACCAACCTTCTAGGAACAAGGACAGGAGATAAAAAACATGCAAATTAAATAAAGAGAAAACCCAAGGAATTTAAATGATATATATGCAAGGAGATGGCATAATTCAAGTAGCTGGTGTACCTAAAAGAAGTAGAAATAACCAGTGTATTTGAGGAAGTTACCTGTGTAGCCGAAGTTGAATTAGGTTACTATTTTTTACAATCTAGAATCTAAGTAAAAACAAACTCCCCTTTGTTGCTGTTACTTTTTACTTCTGTATCCTGTGTTGTACAAAATAAGAACAATGAGGCAATGGCTCATTGTGACTTTATAAAGGTTGGATGGAAAAGGGTAATGCTGAATGTTGCTAAAAACTCTGTATATTATCTGTAAGCCTCATACGCACCAAGTTAATATAATCATGTCCATTTCAGGTGTGTACCCAGAGTCTAAAATGAAATAACTTTGCCAAGCACACACTGCTTATAAATTCTCCAAGCTCAGGAGTTTGAAAGGTTTAGCTGACTGTAAACTGAGACCAAATTGAAGTTCCCTGAAGGCAGGCACTGGTTCTGTGCACAGTGATGCCTTTGAGACTCTGCTGTACACAGGAGTTGAGGTGGGGCCTGGGAGGGCAGTGAGATTTTTGAGAAGGCTGGCTTGGACCTTCAGTGTAGTGGCAGAGCCACCTAGTAGGGTCAGTTCGAGGGGGAGAGGTTGGTGGGAGAAGAGATAATTAACTGTTAGAAATTCGTGAGTCTGTGAACATAAGTGAGATTTCATATGGGAAACAAATTATCAAGCAAAGGCAACTGCATGTTAAGGGTGTAAGTCAGTCTGACACCTGCTTTTTTTGTACTTCAAAGTTTGATTGGAACACCTCCAGACTCATTCACTTTTGTGTTGTCTACATCTGCTTTTGTGCTGCAGTCTGCAATGACAGAGCTGAGGAGGTGCAGCTGGCCTGCAGCAGGCTGCAATACTGGAGGTATTCACTATCTGGCCCTTAAAACAGCAAAAGTTTAAGGTTTAAGCATCCTTGGATTATGTAGTAGAGTAAGAATCTCCATTGAAATACGAAATGAGGAGGCTAGGATGAGTACAACTCTAGTCAGGTTTGTGTATTTGGGTGGAATCTAATCTGATAACTTGTTGACCAAATGAATAAATAGCTAAGAATACTCTGATAAATAAAGCAAGACGTTTTCAATGGTTGTGTGGAAACACATAATGGTTAATTTCCTTCATAGCTCACTGTTGAGCATTCTCTGTATATAATAGTAAACTCTATTGACAGTAGTCTTTTGGGGGAGATGTTATTTATAACTTAAACTTTATATAAATTTTATATACTTTATATATATGAATACATACAAGCTTGGAAAATAATGAGACCGTTTTTAAAAATTTTGGTAAGTAAAAAATCATTTGCCTAAAGCAATATGCTTATGAATTATTTTCAACTCAGTGTCATCCAGTGAGTCATATTTGTTTTAGATATTTACAAAAGACTGATTAAAATAAGTAAGACTTGGTATATTTGCATTAGGCCTACTTTAAAGTAGGTAAGATCGAGTTGAGGAAAATAACATTAGGAATTGATTTGGTCTTCTAGACATTTGTAACTGTCTTACTTTAAAATTACTTTTAGAAAATCCCTGATTGTTTGAATTCCCAGCTTATATGAATTCCAACCAAATATTGACCTTTAAAATTATTGAAGCATACCAAAAAATATCACAGAGTTCATCTTCCTTCTTTGGAATCCGTGGATCTTATAATATTCCTCCAGCCCTTCAGAATGACAAGAAGGAATGTAGGGAGTCTGATTTGTCCTCAAGCATCTTTTGGTGTGAGCTCAAGTTTCCTCATCTGGAAAATGGGCCCCTCTTTGGATGGTTGTAAGAGTTATATGATTTAATGTGTGCAAAAAAATAAATACACTGGAAATCCTTCATGAACTACTAAGTTAATTTTGAAGAAAGTTGTTTCACATAGGTGTTTATTGATATTTATCCAAAAATTGATTGTAAACTTTATTTTTTTAATGATATCTTCTTTATTGGGTATTTTGTTTTGTTTATTGGGTATTTTATTGGATATTTTGTTTCTATTTAAATCCCTTTGTTATTTATTTCTAAAATTCCTTAGGCTTAAGAGATTTTGCCATCGAAAAGGAATTGATGAACATATAAACTATTAAAAGAAATATTGGGAAGAAGTACACGCATTTATTTTAATGTCTTTTATCAGTTTGAGGAAGTTCTTTACTATTCCGAGACTGTTGTGTGTTTTTGTCTTGAAATGGTGTTGGAAATTGTTAAACATTTTTTCTACATCAGTAGAAATGATCATCTGTTTTTTCCCCCTTTTATTCTATCATTACCATGTATTACATTTTTAATGGAGTAGAGTTGATTTCCAACGTATTAGTTTCAATGTGTACAATAAACTGAGTCAGTTAGACATGCATATATATCTATTTGTCAAAGATCCTTTTCCCTTATATGTTATTACAAAATGTTGAGTACAGTTCCCTGTGCTGTACAGTTGGTGCTTGTTGGTTATCTGATTTATATATAGTAATGTGTATGTTAATCTCAGATTTAAAATCATGGATATATGCTAACATGATGCTCCTGTTTTTTTTTTTAAACATGATAGTTGATTTGTTGTTATTCAGTCACTTATCAGTATCCAACTCTCTGTGATCCCATGGACTAGAGCCTGCCAGGCTTCCCTGTCCTTTCCCATTTCCCAGAGCTCAAACTCATTTACGTTGAGTCAGTGAGGTCATCCAACCATCTTGTCCTCTGTCGTCCCCTTCTCCTCCTGCCTTCAATCTTTCCCAGCATCACAGTCTTTTCCAGTGAGTCACTGTTTGCATCAAGTGGCCAAAGTATCAGAGTTTCAGCTTCAACATCAGTCCTTCCAATGAATATTCAGGACTTATTTCCTTTAGGATGGACTGGTTGGATCTCCTTGCTGTCCAAGGGACTCTCTAGAGTCTTCTCCAACAGCACGGTTCAAAACCATCAATTCTTTATCGCTCAGCCTTCTTTATGATCCGTCTCTCACATCCATACATGACTACTAAAAACACCATATATTTAACTAGATGGACATTTGTCAGCAAAGTAATGTCTCTGCTTTTTAATATGCTGTCTATTGTCATAGCTTTCCTTCCAAGGATCAAACATCTTTTAATTTCATAGCTACAGTCACCATCTGCAATGATTTTCGAGCCCCAAAAATAAAGTCTCTCACTGTTTCCATTGTCGCCCCATCAATTTGCCATGAAGTGATGGGACCAGATGCCATAATCTTCGGTTTTTGAATGTTGAGTTTTAAGCCAACTTGTTCACTCTCCTCTTTCACTTGCATCAAGGGGCTCTATAGTTCCTCTTCACTTTCTGCCATAAGCGTGGTGTCATCTACATATCTGAGATTGTTGATATTTCTTCTGTCATTCTTGATTCCAGCTTGTGCTTCATCCAACCTGGCATTTCATATGATGCACTCTGTGTTCAAGTTAAACAAGCAGAGTGACAATTTATAGCCTTGATATACTTGTTTCCCTATTTTGAACCAGTCTATTGTTCCATATCCAATTCTAACTGTTGCTTCTTGACCTGCAAACAGGTTTCACAGAAGGCAGGTAAGGTAGTCAGGTATTTCCATCTCTTTAAGAATTTCCAGTTTGTTGTGATCCACACAGTCAAAGGCGTTAGTGTGGTCAGTGAAGCAGAAGTAGATGTTTTTCTGGAATTCTCTTGCTTTTTCTATGATCCAACGAATGTTGGCAATTTGATCTCTGGTTCCTCTGCCTTTTCTAAATCCAGATTGAACATCTGAAAGTTCTTGGTTGACATACTATTGAAGCCTAACTTGGAGAATTTTGAGCATTACTTTGCTTGCATGTAAAAGGAGTTGGTTAAAACATATTTTATATGAGACCATAAATTAGAAGAACAAACAAGTTTTAATGATAAATAATTGATAAATAAAAAACAACTACCCAAAACAATTTAATTCAGTGAATATATATTAGTTATTTTTGTGTTGTCTCTTCCATTACATGTGGAGGCAGGGTCTCTGTTTTTGTGGAATGTAAGGGCTTGTGTAGTATCTAAAGGCACATTACTGTATTCTATACTTGAACGTTGCTAAGAGAGTAGATCTTAAATGTCTTCACCACAAAAAGAGATATGGTAAATATGTTACATGATGGAGGAATTAGCTAAAGCTATATTGCAATATAGGCTTCCCTGGTGGTACAGTGGGTAAAGAATCCTGCTGCCAATGCAGGAGACATGGGTTCAATCCCTGGGTTAGCAAAATCCACTGGAGACGGAAATGGCAACCCATTCCAGTATTCTTGCCTGGGAAATCCCTTGAACAGAGGAGCCTAGTGGGCTACTTTCCATGGAATTGCAAAGAGTAGGACATGACTGAGCATGCACGCATGTAGTACAGTATAGACGTGCATCAACTCAACACAATAAACACCTTAAACTTATAGAATATTCTGTATCAATTATATCTCCATTAATTTGAAAAAATGAAAGGTGTATGGATTGAGAAATGATGAAGGAAAATGAACTATGGCCTTTAGTGAGAGTGTGTTTTTGAGAAGATATATTATCAGACAGACATAAGATTTTACTATAGAAAATGTATTTTAGAATCATATATTAGCACTTACAAATATCTATGTTTTTATGGTAAAGTCTCATCTCCTAGAAACTTAGGGCATGGAAGTGTATTAGAGGGGCTGTGGATTTTTGTGGAGGTAACCAAGACACAATTTAATGATAGATTATCTAAGAAATAAGTTTATTTCTCTTTCAGAACTGTTTATCTTAACTGGCTAGATGTGGGTGATCCAGGCTTCAGAGGAGAACCCTGATCATCCAGGGACCAAGGTCTTTTGGTCTTGTTGCTCTGTCATCCCCTAGCAACCACCTGCATCCCCATGATCAAGGATAGTTCAGCCCCATGTCTACGTCATGGTCTGCGGAAAGTAGAAAAGGACCAAAAGGAGGATCTATCTGTTCTCCTCAGGTCTTGACTAAGAAGTCACACACATCCCAGCACTCTGGCCAATATTTGGTGACATGCCACACCTAATCAGAGAAGAAGCTGGGAACCGTGCTTCTCATGGACAATACTGATGTCAGCTTTACTTTTTGCTCAGCTTCCTCTGTCTTATAAAAGAGTCTGCTTCACCACCTGGGCTATGTCCCATAGCTGCCATTCTGCTACCCCGTCTTCTGTATGATTTTGGTGTCTGTGTCTTGAAGGCATCATTTTGAACTTTACATCTGATTTCTGATTCACCAACATAATGGAGTCCACCATTGACTCTGAATTTGTAGAAATGAACACAAGAAAAAAAGTAATTTTTTTAAAAGGCAAAGTTGCTCAGCTGAACTGTGCTCTGAATAGAAATAACTTTGGTCAACTTATTGGTTCCTTTTAGCTTTCTTTAAATGGACCCATCTTGGGAGGGGAGTTTGGGGGAGAATGGATCCATGTATATGTATGGCCACGTCCCTTCTCTGTTCACCTGAAATTATCACAGCATTGTCTTTCAATTGGCTATACCTCAATACAAAATAATTTTAAAAATATAAATAAATAGATGTATCTTATTTACTTGGCATATGATAGCTTGCAATACTATAATAATTTGAAATTAAAATCCTTCCCAGGCGATGAAGGAGATTTGAGTTAGAATGATAGTTCAATGAATTTATCTATGAACCTGGAATATCACTTCATCTAATATTTTACTTATTTTTATTGATATAATTAACATATAACATCATATTAATTTCAGACATACAGCATACATGTGATTTATATATATATATTTATATATGATCACAAAATGATCATCACACTAAATCTAATTAATACCCACCACCACTCTTAGCTATAAATGCATTTTTATTTCAGTTTAAATAAATTATACTAGGATATTGGCTTCTTAGGTAGCACTAGTGGTAAGGAACCCACCTGCCAATACAGAGGCATAAAAGATGCAAGTTCGTTCCCTGGGTTGAGAAGATCCCCTGGAGGAGGGCATGGCAACCTACTCCAGTATACCTTCCTGGAGAATCCCCATGGACAGGGGAGCCTGGTGGGCTACAGTCCATAGGGTTGCAAAGAGTTGGACACAACTGAACAACTGAGCAGACAGAACATAGTAGGATATTTTGCAAAAGCACTGTTTCATAGATTCTGTTTCTTCATAGTAGAGATTTATCAAATTGTGTTAAGGATGTGTTTTAGAGTCTGAAAATCCTAGTTTTAAATACTAGATCAGCCAATTACCTTTGTGACCAATTTTTCTGCTCCTGTTTCCTCATCCTGATGTTTTCTGTCATCCTGATTTGTTGTGGTGAAAAATGATAGAATGAACATTAAATGCTTAGCAATTGACTGACACTAAGTGCCCAATAAATAATGACAGCTGTTGTTATTGCTATTATAGATGTAGTTGCTGTTGTTGTGATTGTTGTTTTAATATTGCCATACAGCAGGCCATAATTTTTCCTAAATCCTCATTAGGGCTTAACTTTGAACTGAATTTCAGGCACAAGCAATATTAAAAATTACCTGTTTCTGGTATCATTAGACTGAATGTCATGTACAGTGTTGCATGATGGATTAATTTCTCATAAATCACTTCTGTAATCATTTTTCATACTTTGAATAATACCCTGGTTTACATGTTATATCTCGGAGGAAACACAGCAGAAATGTGGCAAGAATGTTTCCAGATACTAATCCTGGTTCCTCTGAACTGTTCCTCTATTATTTAGTAAAAGAACCACTTGGTTATCCCTCTGTAATCCTTTAGCTTTCAAATAATCTTTCACTGAAGGATAAAAAGATTATAGAATACACCAAACAATTCACCATTCATACACTAACTTGAGACTCTATAAAAAAGAAATGTGACACATTTAAAGAAGCTAAGTGATAACATTTTCATATGTACTTGAAGCATTTATACATTCAAGAACAGTAAAATTGTTTTTTATCCAGGTTAAAACTCATAGCACATTTTAAGGTTGAATTTGGGGAAGTTGCCAAAATAGATGAGTTTCAACAGAAATATAAAACCACTCAGTGATAGATTGTGCCCTCTGGAAGAGTCCCAGCTATTTTTCTAAGAGCTTTGTGGTTTGCTGGATTGCTGGTTTCACTACCTATATGTTGCCATTTGATGACTCATCTCAGTTTGAATTGCCAAAATCATGCTTCTAAAAATACACACAGCTCATTCAACTGTGTTTCCTCATAAAAACCATTTGCCATTTCAATGAACATTGGTCCCCAAATACAGGCATCACAGAGCATTTCTTGGAAACCAGAATACGCTGAACATTTTATATGCCTTATCACATATACTGTTTTAAGCAGTCCTACGGAGATAAAGTTTTATTTTCTTTGTTTTACAGATGGGGGAACTGACACACAAAGAGGTTAAGCCACTTGCCCAAAGTCAGATAGAGAGTAAACTGGATTTTAAAAAATATTTATGTCTGGAGTAGTATCAGGGCTATCACTCTCCATTTTATTATGAAAATTTCTGTCACTGGAAATGAGTTTCCAGACATTTGTCCTGGACATCGCAGGGCTAATACATTTACCTATTTGTCTTCCCTCATTACTTTACTGTCCCCCTCTCTACTCCTTCACCTTTATGTATTAGCAACATCTTCAAGGAACGTAGTTGACAATATCTAGTAATTCTTCATGTAAAAAGGGTAGTAATTAAGCCTCTGGAGCATGTGGATAATGTTGAATAAATTTTAGTGTTCCTAATTTTGGAAACAACTAGAATTGTTTCATCCCTTCATTGTTATGCCTCTCATCTGAATCATTATTTGCCCAATGTACTGCAGAGAAACATAAACTACTGTTATAAAGATGGAAATTAAAATAAGATCAAAGCATAGGGGAAAAAATTAGTTCTAGTTGATGATAATGGCACTTCCATTCATGAAATGATTGGTATCTCTTATGCATCACTCTTTTCATTTTTGAATAAAAATCAAAGATTAAGCTTCCTAAAGTGGAAAATTTTTTTACTGTAATATGTATGAATTAGCCACAGGCTAAGGTCAAATATGTAATAGTATGACAATTAATACATATTTTGAGAAACTAAAAGCAAAAGCACAAGCCTCTCTGTGTGTCCTTGTTTGTTTCAAAATTCTGTTTTAAAGATGAATATAAAGATGTTCTTCCAAGGGTTTTATTGCAAATGTGCAAATGTGGAATTCAGCAAATTTCTTCTTTCATGGGGTTTACTTGTACTGAAATTCTAGAATCATTTCCATTTTTGTTCCACAAACTATAAAAGTTTTTTTCATCATGACACAGAACATACTTACATATACATTTAACAGACATACATATATGTGCATACTTGAAACAGAAAATCACAAAACAGTCTAGTCCTTAATATAAATTACACAGACTAGTATTTTTATTCTTTTTATTTTTAAATAGACTATTCCTGGTCATCCCCACAGAAATGATTAAAAATCACTGATGGATCACAGCTTACAAATTTGAAAAAGTGATCTAGACAAAGAAAAAATTATTTACAGCCTAACTGACAATTTTGACCGTAATCAAGTACATATGTAGAATTGATTTATGGATATAAATAAGGAGTTATTTGTGTTATTTCACACAGCTTATCTGTTTGAGTTTAGCTTTAATATGGCTGTCTTTGCAAAGTTTTTGTTTTATGAATATCCTCAGACAAAACTTTTCGATTCAGAATTTATGAGTGCTAGACAGCATGTCCTTGAGTATAAAGATTTGCCTCCTAAAATTTTCTCCAAAAATTCAAGCCTCTGTAAATATCAGTAAATCATGAAGTGTTTACTTTTTTAATCTAAATTGTGCAATGGTAAAATATAGTGTTGTGTTACTTGAGTAATAGTGTCATTTGCAATTTATCATTTGCAGAAGATTATTTGAACTCAAGGTTGTTAACAGTTTCTAGAACTTTGAAATGGGAGCTAGGTTGAGGTTCCAGTTTCAGAAAGGTTTCATTTAATTGATGTTTACTCTTAGATGTTTCCTGGGTCATTTTTTTACACAGGAATTTTCTGGCCCTTGAAATTTGAACAGTGACTTAAGAAGGTAACCTTGGAGCAGGCTGTGTTTCCAAATGGTGCTTATGTGTAGAAGAATCTAATAATAATTAGAGCTATTAGCTACTGTATTGCGTTCTTATGCAAGTTCAGGCATTCTGCCAAATGCTTTATATACTCTCCTTTAATTCTTACAGCACTCTTAGGAAAGTATTATATTATTGTTCTCATTTTACATAGGAGGAAGCTAAGGCTAATGATGCAGCTAAGTAACTACCAGGGTGACAAGACCTCAGCTCCAAGTCAAGATTCAAAAACTGATTGACTCCAGAGTCCCTGAGTTTTATAACCACTTTCTACCATTCATAATAAATGCCCTGTCTCTTCTCACCTATAACCTAGGGAGGACACCCTATCCAGGATTTGATTGTACTTTTCCCTCACCTACACCCAGGGCTACCGATTTGTATAGTGCAGTGAAAAATAAAATTTGGAGCCCCTTGTTCAAAAAAGCAGGAGAGTGCTGTTCAAATGACCAAAATATAAAGCTGTTTCCTTTATTCTATGGTCTCTCTCTCAACTTGCCATCATGTTTTTTATTTGCTATTCAATATCATACTGAGTAAAGAAAATTAAAATTTTAAAGTATTAGTGTGAGTTTTACTGCCCATTGTTATATTGTGCAATTGCAGTTGTAAATATAAATATAAGATCATTTAACTTAAGCGGGATCACCAGCATTGCACAATTTGTGTTTCAGAGCTTACCTATGCATCTGCATTTCATTATTTTATTTTATTTACATTATCATGTTGGTTTTGTACAGCTGTGTTTATTTCATTCCTTGATAGGTGCACTTTCTACTTATGTTCTGTGCCTTCATCTTACTGAGGAGTTGAAAGGAAAGGAATCATCTTGCCCTATCTTTCCCTTTCTTTCTCTGTCATCAGTTGTAGCATAAATGGTTGGCTAACACAGGAAAGAAATATGAGTATGAAAGGATATGATGGGGTTCATTGGTGGTTCATTGTTTGTTTGTTTGTTTTTTAGCATTGCTTGCTTTCTGCATTGGAAGATAGTTCTGGTTCACACAGAAACCATGAGTTCCTGAGGCTGAATGCCATCCCTCATTCAGTCATAGACATTTGCACTCAATTGGAGTCTTCTCAGCTCCCCCATAACGTGGGTCCACCAGAATTCTAGGCTCGGAGGACACCAGAAACATTTTATGCAAATGGGGAAGACACACATCATCATGTACGTGTCTCCTCTGCTCATATGCTTACTTTATCACTCCGCTGAACTTAGAAAACCCAAGTTCAAGGATAGAATTATTAAGAATTTTTAGGTGACAGTGTCAAGAAGCAGATAAAACAAGCAAGGGATAGTTTGAGCATTGTAAAACTGCTCAGATTTTCCAACCATGAGGCTATTTCTGTCTACACACAATGCCCAGGCTATCTTTTTGTGACTTTTTCCCTCCTACTCATGACTTGTAGTTTATTATTTATATTATTTGGGGGTAGAGGGAAGGAATGTGTCATGGAGGTTATTCTAACCACTAAGACCTTCAGAACTTGCCTTGACCTTGGGGAGGGCCCATGCAACTAGCTCTCTTGCGGCACTTATATACTGTTTGAGGTCCTGAAGTTGGATAATTTTGACTTAACAGGCTGATATATTGCTGCTAGTTCTCTAGAAACAGATACAGAATGCATCCTTTGATGAAAATATTACACCAAATACTGCCTCTATGCTTTTTCATCCTAAAGGGTTTAATAGTTCAAGAAAAGTATCATATTAAAGTTTCAAAATTGGAGCACTTATCAGAAGAGCACAATTAAGTTGGTGCTGGCAGCTCAGTGGGAGAAGGCCCAGAACTGCTGGGGACTGGAAATTCAAGGCAGACATGGCAGAGAAGAAGCATCAGGAGGATGAATTTTCTCTATGCAAGATCATGACCTCCCTCCCCCAACAAGTAGCTTCTTGTGGTTCTACACTGCCATTTGTTTACTTTGCAAAATCCCATTTGTTAGGGCCCAGTGCTTGCTTGCTATCTATAGGGTGTTCAGAGGATTCCTCTCCAAATATTTTTCCAATGTTTTTTGCCCTGACTACTTTATTTGCCTATGTACCTTACCTCAGCAGGAAACCCTCTTGAGCGTGGTCCTCCTCAAGATTTCTAAAGCCCAGCCACCTACCATTTATGTGCTCAACCTAAAGAAAAATTTATGTAGCTGCTCCTATTTGTTCTGATTTTTTAATATTGATAATTGCCTTAAGGTTAAAGCAGCAGGCACATAGGTTATCCCAAGAGCTGTCTCCTATCACTTGGTCGTGCTGGTTCCATAGCTCCTGAATCTCCGCAAGCACACAGCCAGGTTTAGAGGTCACTATTCCATTCTGTCAAGTACCATCTGCTCTAAAGGTCTCTTGAGGTCTCCATTGCTTGGCTTGGGGTGGCAGAAGGTAAAGACATGCACTGCTTTCCAGAGGAATCCTTTCTCACCAGATTTCTTCAGTTAGTCTCCTTGCTTCCTCTTATATACCTTAGAGCTTGGTAGTAGATGAAGGAGGATGGGACAGTTTTGTGGTCCCTTATTTGCAATTCCTTCATAGGTGGCTTGGATATTTGCTTTAGAATTATGAACACTTTGTAACCAGGGTTTTCAGCTTTAGGATCCCAAGAGAAATTACAACTGTTGAGAATCTCAGCTGACATCCTGCTAAATAAATTTGATAGCAAGTGCTTTATATTTTGTGTTGCCTAAGATAATGTCTGATTATTTAAACCATGACCTTCTGGAAATAAAGGCTTAATTCATTGAATTCATTCTGCCATTGGAAGTTTCAGATGTATGAATGAAGTATTTTTTTCAATTATACCTTTCCCTCACTTATTTTCCTATTGATAACTTTTCTGGTCTGGAGATTTTCAGAAATATTTCATTAGGGGCTCTTGGGAAGGGATGTTTCCTTTACTGTCATTGTAAAACTTACATAAATATGATACCAATAATGTATATATATATATAGGACTCAAAATGTAATTAAAAAGTTTGCCCATGGATGTAAATCTGTGGCATTTAACATTAAGAGATAATGTACCAAATCACTCCTTGTAGTAATCCAGAGAACTTAAATCAAATATTAATTTGAAGTGGACTCCAACTATCATTGAGAATCTGTGTATGTATTTGTGAGGATGTTAAAATGCAGGCTCATTATTGTGTATGTCTGCTGTCCATGTCTCTGATAATGCAAGTGGACGTTTCTAGCATTTTAAATATTTCATTTGATTTATCATTTAATGTATTGGAACAGCCTGCAAAGATACTAATTATATAACACCCAATTTGTTTTATTGTTCAGCGTTTGGAAGCTCCTGAAGACAAGTCATTTGGCAGTCCATTGATGGAGGCTGAAGTAAACCTGGACAGTTACCAGACAGCTTTAGAAGAAGTACTCTCATGGCTCCTTTCAGCCGAGGACACATTGCAAGCACAGGGAGAGATTTCTAATGATGTAGAAGAAGTGAAAGAACAGTTTCATACTCATGAGGTAAAAGCAAAATATTGATTAATGAAATAGGGCAGAGGACATAATGATAATTCCCTCTGTTTTCCTCAGTTACTCTATAAGATCCTTGTATTCTGTTAATTTAGTGTTTATTTTGAGATGGAAGTAAGATAAATATTCATTCATTTGGCATTCCAGTAGGCGGCTTTGGAAGTTTTCCTTTGGAGAATAACACTGTGAAGTTGCTGAGACTTGATTTTGCCAGTGGCTCCTATAGGGATATGAAAGGCCAGCCCCTTTGTCTTGGGTCAAGGTCAATGCTGAGATAGAACTTACACTCCAGAGTACTTAGGGGATATCAGGCTGCACTGCCCCCTCAGTTGGAGACTTTTCCTGGGATGGCACACTTACTTGGCCTCCTCCCATTCCCTTTCCTGTTTCCTGCTGGTTTTGCTCCCTTGCAGATCTCCCTAGGGATCTCTTTCTTGATAAATCACTAGCATATAAGTCCTGATCTCAGGCTCTGCCTCTGCAGAAGGTGACCTAAGCTACTAATATCCATTAATTCATATTATAAACAGTATTGGATTTACTTTTACTGGGAATAAAATTAAACTGGGCTACAAATTTAAAATTGCAAAAAGAAAGATAAGAAAGAGAGATTCAAACCCATAATGATATCTATAATATGGCAACTCTTATCACCTTCTTTCTTTGTCAGGGATACATGATGGACTTGACATCCCATCAGGGACGGGTTGGCAATGTTCTCCAATTGGGGAGTCAGCTGATTGGGTCAGGGAAATTATCAGAAGATGAAGAAACTGAAGTGCAAGAACAAATGAATCTTCTAAATTCAAGATGGGAATGCCTCAGAGTAGCTAGCATGGAAAAACAAAGCAAGTAAGTCTGTTTTTAATTGGTATAAGTAGCAAATTTTAGAGTCTTAATAGTATCTTGATGCAGTCCCTTTCTTAAGTTAAGATTCTCACCTTTTTCCTAAAGTATGCAACTCTTCTTCAGGGACATTTTGGTTAGGTTTTAATGTCCATTACATTGTGGTTTTCACTTTTGTAATTGAAGTGGAGCAATTGGAGAGAAGGACCACTATCTATAGAGCTATACTTTAATGACTGCTGAATTTGTTGTCATAGTTAATATTTTCCAAGCTTTCCCCTGAAATTAAAATGTGAGTCTAGAAGACATGGAGTTTGCACAGGAAATCATGCACATAAAAGCACATATTAGGTACAGTTGACAGGAAACTTCTCTTCTGAAGGAAAAGCTCTTGAAATGTTTAATAGTTTTTCACATGTTTATGGAAATCCTCTTGAAAAAAGTTTCTCATCTGTATCTGGAAATCCTTCTTCAAGTACTTGCATGTGAATTATCTTACAATATATATTGACTTAATAAAAAAATGTTGAGACATTTTTGAAAATGGCATATTTTTTGTAAAGGTAACAAGTGGATCTCATCATGTTAGATGTGTTGCTTTGATTTATTTTGTTAGGTGTGTGTATTCATGTAGAGCTTATTGAGACAAGTTGATTTATTTTTAAATGAAAAGAAATAAAGTGCCAACTGTGGATTTGAATACATTAAGCTAAAGAAATTTCCAAGTGTCTTAAGTTTGCTTAGCTATTATTTATGAAGATTAAATCCTTTAAAAGAGGACCAAAGAAACTCATTGTGTATGCTAGGAGGATTGTTATTCTAGTACTAAATTATAGTGTGATAATAGGGAGGGGAAAAGCACATTTTTAAGCTCATGTATTTTGAATGAATAAATAAGACATATATAAGATAGAGTTTTCACAAATATTGGTATTCACAATCAAGAGATACTGGTCTATACATATTGATGTTTTCCCCAGCTATGATCATTTGGAGGATTGCAACAAACTCTAGAGGCGAGAAGTATAATGGCTATATTATAACTAATAACTCTCCTCCCATCTATGCCCAGGCTTCCTTGATAGTTAAGTTGGTAAAGAATCCACCTGCAATGCAGGAGACCCCAGTTCAATTCCTATATCAGGAAGATCCACTGGAGAAGGATAGGCTACCCACTCCAGTATTCTTGGGCTTTCCTGTGGTTCAGCTGGTAGAGAATCTGCCTGCAATGTGGGAGACCTGGGCTTGATCCCTGGGGTTGGGAAGATCCCCTGGAGAAGGGAAAGGCTACCCGCTCCAGCATTCTGGCCTGGAGTGACAAAGAGTCGGACACGACTGAGTGACTTCCACTTTCACTTTCTGCCCATGCCCAAGGCTCAACTAGTTTAAGCCACCCATTTTTCATCATAGACCATATGATAGAGAGCCTCCTACTTGTGGTCATATGCCAGCATTCTTCAGGTCACGACTTTGGTTTGCACTCATTTGTGCCACTTAAACAGAGTAACCTCAGGTAATATTTGCAAGTCTTTAAAATCCCAGCTCCTGCTTTACTGCAGATCCCATAGTGGCACCACTGTCTTTTCCTTCTTGCTTTCTGTTTCGCCATCTTCTTCTGGAGGCTAAATACATTCTTGTTCTTCATTCTCTTTTTTCAATAGGGCTAACAATATGGGATTAATTATTCATACAAACAATTAATTGCATCTTTAGACTGAGTGGAGAAAAGGTGGATTCAGCCTACAGTTAAAACCCCAAGTTTTTAATCTGCTATTATATCATTTAAAAATTGGCTATTTTTTTAAAAGACCTTGTTAAAGAGGTATCTACCATTAGATGATGAATGACAGCACACACACATATGTGCATGAGACCATGTACACACACACATGTGTGTGTAATTTGCTCACACCCATCCCACTGGAGGACGAGAAACCTAAAATGGCAAAATCACTAAGCTAAGATTGACCTCAAAAATAGTTTGTCCTTGGGGGAAGTTTTAAGGACTTTGGTTGGTATTTAAGCTTTTAGAATGATTAACAAGAAGGTAAGGGCAGCCTCTTAGCTGGCATAGCTTTTGCTAAAACATAGTTCTTAAAATGAGACACTAATGTGTAAATGCTTATAGCATATCAACTAGTCTGGACAATTTTCTGAGGTACACATACACAAAGTATTATTTAAGACAAGCAAATTCAGAAATATCTTGTAAATTTGTAAATAACAGTAAGTCTTACATACCACTTTCGCTAACTTTGTGGATTTTCATGCATAAAATTCTAAAGGCGATTAGCCATTATGCAAACTATCCTGGACCTGAATTTTGATAAATTTTTTAGAGGAAACAAAAAGCTGATTATCACAATAGGATGTTGTCAATATTAAAAAAATGATTTTAGGTTCTATTTAATCCTTTAGTACATTGCTACCTGTTCAGTTTATACTTTCATGGCCATGTTGATGATTAGCTTTAATTTGGAGCATTACCTATTATTTCCAATAATATGATTACTTAGGAGTAGGAAAGCATAGTAGACCAATAACACTCAAAAATGAATTATTCCATACCTTTCAGTTTGCTCCTTCAAAGAAAGAAAGGGTCTGGATAGATATAGTCAAAATCCATTTCCCCTGCCTAAGCATAGATTTAGGGAGAGATAATGATAATTAAGGTTTGTCTAGGCAGATGAGATATAACCAAATCCAGCTAGACTTCTTAACTTGTTGTCTTATTCAGTCAGTTCAGTTTAGTTCATTCACTCATTCATGTCCAACTCTTTGTGACCCCATGGACTGCAGCACACCAGGCTTCACTGTCCATTACCAATACCCGGAGTTTGCTCAAATGCATGTCCATCAAGTTGGTGATGCCAACAAGCCATCTCATCCTCTGCCGTCCCCTTCTCCTCCCACCTTTAATCTTTCTCAGCATCAGGGTCTTTTCAAATGAGTCAGTTCTTCACATAAGGTGGCCAAAGTATTGAAGCTTCAGCTTCAGCACCAGTCCTTTCAATGAATATTCAGGACTGATTTCCTTTAAGATGGACTGCTTGGATCTCTTTGCAGTCCAAGTGACTCTCAAGAGTCTTCTCCAACACCACAGTTCAAAACCATCAATTCTTTAGTGCTCAGCTTTCTTTATAGTCCAACTCTCACATTCATACATAAGTGCTGGAAAAACCATAGCTTTGACTAGATGAACTTTTTTCGGCAAAGTAATGTCTCTGCTTTTTAAAACACTGTCTAGATTGGTCATAACTTTTCTTCCAAGGAGCAAACGTCTTTTGATTTCATGGCTGCAGTCACCATCTGCAGTGATTTTGGAGTCCAAGACAATAAAGTCTTATCACTGTGTTCATTGTTTCCCCATCTATTTACCATGAAATGATGGGACCAGATGCTATGATTTGGTTTTATTACAAAAGTAAAAATAAATAAAATAAAATAAAATGGCTGGGAATGCAGAGAATCTGATAACTAAATTCTATGAATATTTATACTTGTCAATTTTTAGTTTCATCTAAGAGCAAGTCTATGTATGATAATCAAATTATATTTTATATATATTCATTGAGATATATTGCTGAATACATCAGCTTTCCCAGGTGTTGGTCATGGTAAAGAATTCATCTGCCAATGCAGGAGATATGAGACTTGGGTTCAATCCCCGAGTCAGAGGATTTGATCCCTGGGTCAGGAAGATCCCCTGGAGTAGGAAATGGCAACCCACTCCAGTATTCTTGCCTGAAAAATTCCATGGGCAGAGGAGCCTGGTGGGCTAACTACAGTCCATGGGGTTGCAAAAAGTTGAACGTGACTGAGTGACTATGTATGTAACAGCTATGTATGTATGGATGTATCTGTACCTACATCTATGTATGTATCTATATCTGCATCTATCTGTATATACATGGATGTCAATAATAATATTAATACATATTAGTGGAGTGCCCCAAAATACAATCTACATTTCAAGGCACTGAGTATACAGTAATGAATACAGAAGGCAAGGTTCCAGAACTCACATCCAGTAAAATTTAAAAAAAACACATACAAGAAAAATATCAGATAGGAATATGCTTTTTGAAGAGGTTAAAAGTTAGTGTGATAGAGCTTGAGGGGCCTCTTTTGCCTTTGTGACCCAGGAATGTTGTTTCTAGGGTTTTGCCATTTAATTTCAAATTTGAATGACAAGTAGGAGTCACCATTTGTGGATCAGGAGGAAGTACACTTCAGACAGAGGGAAAAGCTCATGCAGGGGCCCTAAAATAGGGACACTCTGGCTTGTTAGAGAAACCAACAGGCAGTTGTGGCTGGAGAATTGCAGGAGGGAAGATTAGATGGGGTTTGAAACCTATCGATAGGTAGGGGTCTTGTCATGTATGGCAGTGTCAGGGTAAAATCAAGGACTTTAAGTTCTAGCATAAATGCGACAAAAAGTCATCAGAACGTTTTAAGTAGGGGAAAACAGATTTCAAAAATATGGGTAATGCCACTGGAAGAAAACAAGACAGTGGTAGTACAAGTATCAGGTAAGAGATAATTTGACAGTATCTCTTACTATTACTTTCCTGATAATAGTCCTGGTAAAAGGTGCTAGTATCTTATGCCAGGGGGTGGTTGTAATCATACATGTGTTTATGATCTTACCCCAGTCACTAATGTATAAACTATTTGTGCTGTGTTTATTTTTCTTTTTGCCTTTCTAACAGTCAGGATTCCTCCTCCCCAGCCCAGGAAATGGGCATCCTTGCCTCATACATACAGATGCTACCTTTATACAAGGTTGTATCTACAGAATTTATCCTATAAACCATTAACAATTCCCAAACAAAATGAGAAGTTTTAAAAACACAGAGGTAACAAAATGCTCTCACTTCCCACTTATGCCCAAGCTACTCTAATTTGCCTAAGGGATAAGGTCTTTATCCAACTCCTATTTATGTAAACTAGATGACATACTTCCCCTCTGTGGTACTCAGTTACTGATTGCTGACACACCTCTAAAAGATACTGGCCAAGAGAGGGTACAAAAAATAGATTGCGAACATGAAATTATTATGAAGTATAAAGAATGATTATCTTTATAAATGACTAGTCATGGGCTAATTATTTTAACAATACTGTATAACTATGCCTATGTGAAACAGTTGCTCAGTCGTGTCCGACTCTCTGTGACTTCATGGAGTGTAGCCCACCAGGCTTCTCTGTCCATGGGATTTCCCAGGCAAGGATACTGGAGTGGGTAGCATTTCCCTTCTCTAGGGGATTTTCCTGACTCAGGGATTGAACCAAGATCTCCTGCACTTCAGGCAGATTCTTAACCATCTGAGCCACCAAAGAATATATATATTTTTCACTTTTCTCCCTCTTGCTGCTGCTGCTAAGTTGCTTCAGTCATGCCCCATAGACAGCAGCCCACCAGGCTCCCCCGTCCCTGGGATTCTCCAGGCAAGAACACTGGAGTGGGTTGCCGTTTCTTTCTCCAATGCATGAAAGTGAAAGTGAAAAGTGAAAGTGAAGTCACTCAGTCTTGTCCAACTTTTTGCGACCCCATGGACTGCAGCCTACCAGGCTCCATGGGATTTTCCAGGCAAGAGTACTGGAGTGGGTTGCCATTTCCCCCTCTAGCTTGTTCTAATTGCCTTGCTCACTTTTTCCCCAAAGGATATGTTTGTAGATGTTTTCTCTGAAGGAAAGGGACCATGAGCAGGGTGATTAAAATTATATTTGAAATTATAATTTGATTATTGAAACATTTAAAAATATTCCTTGCAAAGGAATATAAGTAAAAAACATAAACTTATAGATGCTTCTTCTGTTCTCCCTGTTTTATTCTGTTCTCATTTGATTCTTCCCTTATTTCTTTTCTCTCCAATTCTGCTATCTATGTGAACATGAATTCATAATGAAATAATGAAGCAAAAGCTAATGAAGAACTTTTTAAAGATATTTCTAGCCACCACTACTTTGGCACAAACATGCGACTATCAGTCAATTATCCATCTTTAACAGTGATTATGAGATTGAAATGAAATAACTAAATTCCATTGATTGCATAATTAAAAATTAAGACAAGATGGTATCTGTTGACATGCTTGAGCTGGAACCTTAAGACAAGTAGGCAAAATGATTTCTTATTTTGTTTCATTTTTATGCTGCATAATACCCTCCGGGTGGTGGGAGGTGAGGGAGAGAGAAGAAAAAGACAAAATTTCCCACTGTGGAAGGACAAGAAGACTATTGGCATAGGGACAACAGAAGATTTTCTTCTCTATGAATAAACTAATTAATTTGATTGAAAAATGCAACCTGCAGAGAGCAAAAGAGATTTACTGACATTTCTACAAGGACTCATAAAGATAAGCACAGCAAGTTCCATCAACTTCTCTGATAACTGTGGTTAGGACATGCAGGGGGAAACTGAAACCTTTGTAATGGTGGGGGAAGAAAAATGAAGGCAAGTCAATAAAGAGGCCAAGTGAAGTTATGTTCTGGTTTATATCAGCAGGAGGAGAGTTAGGTATAGTATCTGGGTGAAAATATAAACCATAACATGGGAAATAATTGTGAATCACCATCAACACTTTGACTGGAGAGAAAAATATGTCTAACAACTCTGGCTCATCTTTTTTATTTTCCTTTTAAATTTCTGTTCCAACCTGGAAATGAGATAACATATGTGAGAGTGAATAGAGCAAAAGAGGTGCTGAATAAGTAGCAGGGTTGTTTTCTCCCAAGTGAAGTGACTAACACATGGCACATGTGAATATCTGAATGAATGGATCAATGAATGAGTGTGTTTCTTAAGTAGTTCTGTTAAATGAATTCACTGCACTGCTGCAGTGAACTTTTTAGCAGAGTATACTCTTAGTCTCTTACTTGCCTTTATATAACACTGTTTCATAAATTCATTTTTTTCTAATCATATTAAAATTGGAATTGCTTGCAGATCAAGGTAGTTCATGAACCATTAGCAACAACACCATCTGAGACCTAATTTAAAATGCAGACTCTCAGGCCTCACAATGCATGATCAGAATCTATAATTTAATGATATCTCAGGTGATTCCTAAGCCCTCAGTTTTTCTATCAGTTGAGGTGTGGACCAAATGTATTAACAATTTTCTCAGAAACTCCCAAAATGTTTCTGGTGATGTCTCATTCAGTACTTGGATGTTGCATTCATCTCTCATGGGTCATTGATAAAATAGCAAGATTCTTGTGAAAGAATATACATTAGACAATATGAGAGTAATGACAATTCATTGGTGGCCTAATAAGTAACAGTAATTAACATATAGTAATTTGATCAGGTTCAAATCAATATGATGGTCCAAGACAACCTTTTTTGTAAATAATGCTCAGTTAAAATGTGGACACAACTTGTTCCAATAATATAAAGAATGTGACTCTCTTAGTTTAAATTATGAGTAGGAAAGTCAAATCTCGGGAATTCATAGAAATGACAGCTGGGCATAACATATTTTGGAACAGTGCTTTTTCACAGAGATGAATAATGGTAATTAGAAATTAAGCGTAATTATTTATTCATCTGTCTAACTAACAATTCTTATCTCCTACGTTCCCTGCACTGTTATAGATACTGGGGAAGTATCAGTGGACAAAACAGACTAAATCTTTGTCTTACTGAGCATTCCTTCTTCATGGGAGGAGACAGTTGAAAAATATGTAAAATCTGTATATCATTGGAGAAGGAAATGGCAACACACTCCAGTAGTCTTGCCTGAAGAATCCTTTGGACAGAGGAGCCTAGTGGGCTACAGTCCAGGGGGTCACAAAGAGTCAGACATGACTTGGCACTAAACAACAACAGCATGTATACCATAACACGTGGCTTTAAATGATGGAAAAGAACAAAAAAAAGCAGGGGATAGATTTAGAGAATGAACCATTGAATTACTGTGCCTACTTGGTCAGTTAGGGAAGTTCAGTTCAGTCGCTCAGTCGTGTCCGAATCTTTGTGACCCCAAGAACCACAGCACGCCAGGCATCCCTGTCAATCACCAGCTCCTGGAGTCCACCCAAATCCATGGCCATCCAGTCAGTGTCGCCATCCAACCATCTCATCCTCTGTAGTCCCCTTCTCCTCCTGTCCCCAATCTTTCCCAGCATCAGGATCTTTTCCAGTGAGTCAGCTCTTCGCATTACATGGCCAAAGTATTGGAGTTTCAGCTTCAAAATCAGTCCTTCCAATGAAAACCCAGGACTGATCTCCTTTAGGATGGACGTGTTGGATCTCCTTGCAGTCCAAGGGACTCTCAGGAGTCTTCTCCAACACCACAGTTCAAAAGCATCCATTCTTTAGTGCTCAGCTTTCTTTATAGTCCAACTCTCACATCCATACATGACCACTGGAAAAACCATAGCTTTGACTAGATGGACCTTTGTTGGCAAAATAATGTCTCTGCTTTTTAATACGATGTCTAAGTTGGTCATAATTTTCCTGCCAAGGAGTAAGCGTCTTTTAATTTCATGACTACAATCACCATCTGCAGTGATTTTGGAGCCCAGAAAAATAAAGTCAGCCACTGTTTCCACTTTTTCCCCATCTATTTGCCATGAAGTGATGGGACTGGATGCCATGACCTTAGTTTTCTGAATGTTGAGCTTTAAGCCAACTTTTCACTCTCCTCTTTCACTTTCATCAAGAGACGCCTTAGTTCCTCCTCACTTTCTGCCATAAGGGTGGTGTCATCTGCATATCTGAGGATATTGGTATTTCTCCCGGCAATCTTGATTCCAGCTTGTGCTTCCTCCAGCCAAGCATTTCTTATGATGTACTCTGCATATAAGTTAAATAAGTAGGGTGATAATATACAGCCTTGACATACTCCTTTTCCTATTTGGAACCAGTGTGTTGTTCCATATCCAGTTCTAACTACTGTTTCCTGACCTGCATATAGATGTCTCAAGAGGCAGGTCAGGTGGTTTAGTATTCCCATCTCTTGAAGAATTTTCCACAGTTTATTGTGATCCACACAGTCAAAGGCTTCAGCATAGTCAATAAAGCAGAAATAGATGTTTTTCTGCAAGTCTCTTGCTTTTTCAATGATCCAGTGGATGTTGGCAGTTTGATATCTGGTTCCTATGTCTTTTCTAAAACCAGTTAGGGAAGGCCTCACTCTTAAGCTAATATTTAAGGGGAAGACTGATCACAGGGAGGGAACAGCCATGCTGATGGCTATGGCAAAGGAAAGTGAATAAAAAGATTCCAAGGCAGGAGTGAGCTAGGCATGTTTAAGATACAGTGTGCCAGGTAAAATGATAACATTTTCATTTATGGCTAAAAAAAATGATGCTAAGTAAATCAGTGAACTGTCTTAACAGAAGAGCATTTAATGGAAGTTGATGTTTTTATTTTAATCTTAATTCTTAAATCTTAATTTCTGATTATAAAACTGTATACATTTCTGTACTGTATTTTCTTATATCTGATAATTGATATCATTTATGCATTCAAGCAATATCTATCATGTGTCTAGTGTGTGCCAGATATTAAAGAGTGACATAATTTTTGATGTTGAAAGTGGGCTTCTATTGTCATATAAATGATTATGGTCTCAGAATGTGACTGTACCTCATTTTCACTAGAGATAATTTAAACAGATTTCTAATCATTGTATTTGAGTCCTCTTTGCTTTGTGATGAAATCTGGGAGTTTCATCACTCACTTTGTAAGGATTGAATCAGGAAGATTGAATTGAGTGTCGCTATAATGTATTTGCCACAAGAGTCTTTTGCATCCAGCCATGCAGCTTCTTTATTATGTTACTGTTACTATTTTAAATGTAAACGTGCAAAATGCAAATGAATGCGTTTGCATTTTTAACTTTAATTTTGCTCTGGATAGTTGAAGAATGGCAATAATTAAACTGTTGTTGAGCTTTATGGATGGAGGGATAACAGATCAGTATTTTGAAAACTGTGTGTATTTATGTTTCACAGAATCCTTTAAAATGCAGTACTATTTTTCATACTCCATTTTGTGGGAAAATAAATAGTAATACATGTTTGATTTTGAGGGAATGTGAACACTTTCATTTCTGTTGAAAGGGAAACTTTGCAAGCTATTTCTTTCTAAAATATTTCCTGTGAGGCTGTTGAATTAAGACTGTGCTCTCCAAGACCGGGTTGCAGGGTGTAATAGAATGGTAACTATGAGAATTAGTGGAAGCTTTGGGAAAATGTGTATGACCTGGTCTCTGTGCTTTTTCCCCTGACCCAAGATCTCAGTGTATCTATTGGTGGGAGTGCTGATGCTGTAGAGAAGAGAATGAACATTCGTTTTGGTGGGAAAAAAAGAAATTCTTCATAGGATTCTGTTAGACTTTTATCTTCTATTCATTCTCCAGTGGAAATTCCTACTATTCCAGTGCCTAAGATTTAGAGACTGAAAACCACTGACCAGTGTCAGATTTTGCAAGTGGGTCTTTTAAGATGCCATTGGAACTTGGAGGAGAGAGGATGGATTTTTTTGAGGCAAGGAGGTGCAGGGGAGCAGGAAGGATTAACCACCTGCAAAAATGCTGGTGATAGACTTGAAGTATAGGGAACTGGCTGAGGTTGGTGGTAGAGATGTGACAGTAGAGGGGGTAGGGTAGAGGTGACAGTGGTGGTGAAAGTCTTATGTGTTTGGGATCTCTATTTTATTGGATGCTCAGTTTTCAGCTTTATGTTTCACAGGGCATTCAGTAAGCTTTAATAAATGTTCTAAGCTGTGAGAATTGAAAAATATGGATGTGCTTCATATGGCCCATTCATTACTGCCATATGACAAAAAGCCTTTATGTGTCTGAACATGTGTTCCTGAAACTCAATTTACCAATATTGTGTTTCTATTTTAAAGCAATGTTTGCTTTTTTTGGCCAGGGGTTTATCAGGTTTTCTGATTCATACATTTAATGAAACGTTGCAAATGTTTAAAATGCCTGGTCATTCATTTTTCCTTGTCAGCTTATGTTTGACCGAAACTTAGCCTCAAAGTGTATTGTGGTTTCTATCACTAATGGCAACCTCATGCTAAGGGATTGTGACTCTCCTCATTTAAGTGAGAAAAAAGAGTAAAATTATCTGTTAATGACTAATATTGAGAAAATCCTACTAACTGACCTTTTATTCTTCTGTCTTTCCTTATTGATAATCACTGACATAAATAAAATGAGGAATAGATTTAAAAGTTATCTCTAAAAATGAAGTAAGATTAGTAAAGGTAGTAAGTCTTGTGCTGTGTGCTCAGTTGTGTCCAGCTCTTTGCAACCCCATAGATTGTAACCCACCAGGCTCCTCTTTCCATGGGATTCTCCAGGCAAGAATACTGGAGTAGGTTGCCATTTCCTCCTTCATGGGATCTTCCTGATAAGGAATCAAACCTACGTCTCTTGCTTTTCCTGCATTGGCAAGTGGATTCTTGTTACTAGTGCCACTTGGGCAGCATGATGGTGAAGCAGACCCCAGGGCCACAATGCCCAATTCCCACTCCCTGCCCCCCACACCGTTGCTTGCCTTTTGACTCAGGTAAATATTTGTTTACCCATCTGTAAGTTTGGGCTAATAGTATTTCCTGTATCATTAGGATTATGGTAATACCTCTATTGTCTGGCAAACCTAGACAACGTATTAAAAAGCAGAGATATCACTTTGCTGGCAAAGGTCCATATAGTCAAAACTATGATTTTTCTAGTAGTCATATACAGATGTGAGAGTTGGAACATAAAGAAGGCTGAGAACCAAAGAATTGATGCTTTTGAACTGTGGTGTTGGAGAAGACTCTTGAGAGTCCCTTGGGCTGCAAGGAGATCAAACCAGTCAGTTCTGATGGAAATCAACCCTGGATATTCATTGGACTGACTGATTCTGAAGCTTCAATACTTTAGCCACCAGATGGGTACAGATGACTCATTGGAAAAGACCCTAACGCTGGGAAAGATTGAAGACAGGAGGAGAAAGGGACTACAGAGGATGAGATGATTGGATGACACCATCAACTCAATGGACATGAGTTTGAGCAAGCTCTGGGAGATGAAGAAGGACATGGAAGCCTGGTGTGCTGCACTTCATGTGGTCACAAAGAGACCGACATGACTGAGCAACTGAACAACAAGAGCAGATCTCTAATAGAAGTTGCTTCCCTGGTAGCTCACCTGATAAAGAATCCGCCTGCAATGCACGAGACCCTGGTTCAATTCCTGGGTCATGAAGATCCCCTGGAGAAGGGATAGGCTACCCAGTCAAGTATTCTTGTGCTTCCTGATGGCTCAGCTGTTAAGAAATCCACATGTAATGAGGGAGACCTGGGTTTGATCACTGGGTTAGGAAAATCCCCTGGAGAAGGGAATGGCTACCCACTCCTGAATTCTGGTCTTCAGAATTCCATGGACTGTATAATCCATGGGGTCACAAAGAGGGACTTTCACTTTCACTGAAAGTTATGACTGAACAACTTTCACTTTCTACTGGGTAGTACTGATTAGGGAATAAATGTTTCTTGCAAGTCCAGCAGAGTCTCTGTGAAGCACATCCTATGTTTGCATTGATCTCTTTCCTGTTCGTGAAGGTGATGTTCCTGAAGTGGATGTGAGGTTGGAGACAGACCTCCATATACAATTATTTGAAAATGGTATTCCTTAAGATGCTTTTTTACTGTCCCTAACAAATAATCAGACTCAAAGTGGTTTGCAGCATTACTTCCTGAAGTGTGATCTATGCCCCAGTACCATTGGGATCCCCTGGACATTTGCTAGAAATGAAGAATCTCAGCCCCCTCCTCAGACCCACTGAGTTAAAATCCCTGAGGACATATTCCCAGGTGACTCATATGCACATTAAAGTTTGGGAAGCGCTGGTTAAAGTCATAGGTTGTCTATCATCTTATGTTACAGTAAATCTACAGTTGGAGGGACTTCAAACCATTCAGTCTGTGACTCAGTTGTGTCCTCAGAGTTGCAAGCTCTTTCCATGTATTGGCTTCACAAGTCTCCATCTGTCCTCAGGTACTTTTACAGTGGGAGGCTGGCTGCAGCAGTTTGTCCTGTCATATCCTGACATGCTTTCATCTCTATACTTTGTCAGGACTGTCTCCTGTCTGGAGCTATTTTATTCCAATTCAGTTGCCTCCTTTCTCAAGTGCAAGTCATATATTTATGCTCCATTCTCCCTTTGATTTTATGTCCCTTTCTAAATAACCATTTGAAAGCCATAAAATGAAACCAAGAAAAATGCAAACTCTTTCCTTGCCTGTGGGTGGTAGATTTCTAGTTTATGAATTTGATAAATTTGCCTAATTTATTTGCATCGTGAGAATATTAGTTGGCAATGTGGACTTTCTCATTTTAATAGTGTTTTCAGTTGAACAGAATGAAAGTATCATTTTTACAGAATAAAAACCTCAAATACCAGCAATTTCATGTGACCCAACCTAGTATAACATTTTATCAATAAAGAAGGAAATTATTCAAGGTTAAGAGCACAGACCTGGGTCACAGCTTAGCATTTATATACTGACTTACATGTCACTGAGATACATTGAGCAAGTTCTTTAACCTTTACAAGTTCCAGTGTCCTCAGAATTGAAATAGCAGTATTAACTAAGTCATTAAGTCATAATGAGGACCAAATGTAATCTTTAAGTGTTTTTCAAACACAAGTTAATTATGCTCCACTTTCACAATTTCTCCTATCTCTGCACTTGTCTTTATCATTATATATTTAATACTTTTCCTTAAAATAGTAAATTTTTACTTAATTGTAGTTGATTTTTCATCTTAAGCTATATGATTTCTTAATACATTAAAATCATATATATGCACACTATATATAAATATGTATGTGTATATACACATATAAGTTCAGTGTCTGTATACACACACACACCACTAAGACATCCCCCAAGAGGATGGAATGATGCTGTTCTTCCAAGTGACCAGACTTTGAGAACCATTGGTCTAGAGAGGAAAAGCAGGAATTTCTTTGGCTAGCATACAGTGATGTGATTGTACTAGTCATTAAAATATTGAACCACACACACTGCACACTGAGGTTGTGTCCCCATACATCATTTTTCACCCAGCCATGCCGGCCCCACCTCCAAGAACATTCAGCTCCACATTATTACATTCCACCCATAAAAGATGCAGTACTTGAGAAAGCACTTTTAGGTACATCCATTCTTAGTGGTTAGTCTCTGAGTCTAGGTTCATAAGGTGAAATCACTGTAAAACATAGAAGGTTACTTGAGGTTCAGACTTCAAATTTTCAGGCAGAGCTCAAGAAATATCTGAGAACTCATGGGTTAGTGTCGGGTATAACATTGTATAACTCTCACACAACTTATATCATTAAACTATATTTGCCTTCCTGGTCCTCAAGTTCAGTTCAGTTCAGTTGCTAAGTCATGTCTGACTCTTTGTGACACCCTGAACTGCAGCACACCAGGCCTCCCTGTCCATCACCAACTCCCAGAATCCACCCAAACCCATGTCCATCGAGTCGGTGATGCCATCCAGTCATCTCATCTTCTGTCATCCCTTTCTCCTCCTGCCCTCAATCTTTCCCAGCATCAGGGTCTTTTCCAATGAGTCAGCTCTTTGCATCAGGTGGCCAAATTATTGGAGTTTCAGCTTCAACATCAGTCCTTCCAGTGAACACCCATCTCCATTAATGGACTGGTTGGATCTCCTTGCAGTCCAAGGGACTCTCAAGAGTCTTCTCCAACACCACAGCTCAAAAGCATCAGTTCTTCGACACTCAGCTTTCTTTATAGTCCAACTCTCACATCCATACATGACTACTGGAAAAACCATAGGCTAGACTAGATAGACCTTTGTTGACAAAGTGATGTCTCTGGCTTTTAATATGCTGTCTAGGTTGGTCATAACTTTCCTTCCAACAAGTAAGTGTCTTTAAATTTCATGGCTGCAATCACCATCTGCAGTGATTTTGGAGCCCAGAAAAATAAAATCAGCCACTGTTTCCATTGCTTCCCCATCTATTTGCCACGAAGTGATGGGACTGGATGCCATGATCTCAGTTTTCTGAATGTTGAGCTTTAAGCCAACTTTTTCACTCTCCCCTTTCACTTTCATCAAGAGGCTCTTTAGTTCTTCTTCACTTTCTGCCGTAAGGGTGGTGTCATCTGCATATCTGAGGATATTGATATTTCTCCTGACAATCTTGATTCCAGCTTGTGCTTCCTCCAGCCCAGCATTTCTCATGATGTACTCTTTATATAAGTTAAATAAGCAGGGTCACAATATACAGCTTTGACATACCCCTTTTCCTATTTGGAACTAGTCTGTTGTTCCATGTCCAGTTCTAAGTGTTGCTTCCTGACCTGCATACAGGTTTCTCAAGAGGCAGGCCAGGTGGTCTGGTAAGCCTATCTCTTTCAGAATGTTCCACAGTTTATTGTGATCCACCTAGTCAAAGGCTTTGGCATAGTCAATAAAGCAGAAATAGATTTTTTTC